>JANJYP010055885.1:0-24306 GCA_024605115.1 Rastrelliger brachysoma
AACAGCAAAAAATGCTGCACTACAGCCACAAACAGTTGACTGTCTCACCTGGGTGTACATATACAATCATAAACAAAACATGAAAACACATTTAGTAGACACCTCAGAGACAGGGCAAGAATGAGGAAGAGGAAAGTTTTTTTAATGCTACACTGACAGTAAAAAGGTGATCGCCTGGTTGATAGTGGAGTTTCTTTCATTATTGAATGATTAACCTGAGATGGGAAAACACCCTGATCAAAGCTACCGAATTTAATTGTTCCCCTCTCCTCTGTCAGGTATGTGAGCACCTTGGCCCCACCCCTGTGCCTAAGGACTTATGGAATCTATATCTGCTGGGTGCCCAGAGGAGTCAGATGCTAGAGATCACAGAGAAGAGTGAGGCTTTCTCACCAGACCATTATCCAGGCAGTGAGTTTCACTCCACCTTTATCCACATGCTGCAGGACAAGATGAGCACTGATGGCATAGCTAGGACCAGAGAGTCCAACTATCTCTTTGTTGACACAGTACAAAGTATACTTTGTGCCACCAGGCCACTTATGTATTCATAAACCCGTGTGGAGTCTTTTTTTTTTTTTTTAATTAAAGACAGTGAAACAACCCTGCATTTGAAATGTACATTTGGATGCACATAAAAACACACATTTTATTGTAGAATTGGCTACTTTATTTATGCAAAGTTTCAAGCATCTTTTTTGGAACATACAAAAGTGTATGAAGTTGAAAACGGTGACAACCACAGCAAGAACTAAAAAAAAAGAAAATTAAAAAAAAAAAAACCTTTGGTGTTAACATGAATGATAACTTAAAAAGATATGCACATTTCCCCACTCAAAACTAACAAACTCATAAATATAGATTTCAAAAAACACTTAAAATGAATGTTTATTACCAGTGTTTATAGACTTAAAAGTTATAAAATGTCCTGTGCAACCACTGAGGACATGAATGGAAAACATCATTAAAAAGGCTGGCTGTCCTCCTGTATCTTCAAGTGCATGAAATGTGTTTAAAAAGCCACTGTCCACGATGTCTGTCAATTAAAACTACATTCAAACTTTGTGGATCAGTGCTTGATGACGTTGTGTCATGATTGGTCAACACTGTGGCAGCTCTGACAACTGATCAAACTGGATTTTGCAGACTGTGTTGGCTCCAGATGGATAGTTACCAGTAGTACTGACAGGAAACTGCATCATGATACTGAGCAACCCACCATAAAAGATACTGGTTGCCACCTGCTTTATCTGTTTGCCACCACCTTTGACACACATACACACACACACAGACTAATTTAGCAAACGTGATGTGACACATAAAATCCTCCATAGGGTGAACTATCCCCTGAAGACTGGACTGTGCTATCAATAAGAGCTTGTCTAGTAATCATCAGGCACCAGAAAATATCCCAACAGCCATGGCTCAGGAGCGGTACATTGTTGTTTCTTCTTCACCACCCAAAGCACAGATCATCTCTGCAGAGGGCTGATGGGCATAGCACCATCCACCCCATGTCAGAGGTTAGACAGGGGGCTGTCCATTGTGTCTAAGCCCTGTATAGGGCCACAGCAGCTGCTGCATGGTCATCCAGGAGTCCCCAGTGCCCACTGGGGCTGCATCTACTGCTGGCTGCATGACCAGGCTGGCCAGCAGTGCCAAAAGACCTGCGGGAAGAGAACCATCAATATTTCAGTGCACAGAATGGAACTCACTATTCATTGTGTCATTATAAACATCTATGCAGTTATGTTACTGGGGAACCAATTAACATCACAGAACAGGTGCATAACACCTTAAGTAAATAATTTAAATTTTTATAAAAAGGCATTAAACAAACATTAAAATAATGAACTCCTGTGAGTGTACCTGCTAACACCACCACCATGGCCAACCAAAGCCAGAGCCCCCTGCTGCCTCTGGCTACTGCCGCCGCCGCTGCTGCCCGGGAGGAGGTTAGACTATGGGGGAGAGAATGGGCCATTCCTGGCTCTGTAGATGTTGGGCTTGACGAGGGGCTTGGACTGGAGGGGGGCAACGTAAGAGAACCAAACCTTAGACAGCATGGTTAGAAAATTAGACAAGGGGGATGGTTGACATTGAGCAAATATGTAAAAATGTATGTGATAAAGCAAGACAGTGAATGAGTTACCAAAAATGACATGATGTGATGGGAGGTCATCACAGAGCAGTGCCATGAAAAACACAACACTTCCTTGTAAAAGCTGTGGGTCATTTCTGGTAACTAATGGAAGGCGGGCGGTGAATTAGCTGCAGCTTGATGCAATCTACAGTTTTATCAACTATCTCAAAAGTGTCAAAGATGCAAAAAACATTCACATCATCTTCATCAGCGTAATCAAAAAGCTCTCAGCGGCACAGTTAGTGGTTGGCATGGAGGTAGATTTGAGCAATTATTGCATGGTTAGGCAAAAGCAGTGGACGATTCTGGCCTGGAATCTGTCAACAGTAGGAGTGCCGCTTCAAATCACTTTGCAGTCATTATGAGACTCAGCACAAGCTTGAAAGTGGCTTCAGATTGGCACTCCTACTTGATAAATACAGGCCTTTTGCATGCATTCATTGTTTTTGGACAGATATTGAATCGGTAAGCATTTCCCACTTTGGACTCTCCTCCCTGCACACTTACAGCATTACAAAGAGCTCATCCTGACTCCTGAGCCATGACGAGGGAGGGAAAGAGGAAAGGACAGTTCAGAGAAACACATGATCTGCTTGCAGAGAATACTCAGTTGCCCCACAAAAATAAAGAAAACAGTCAAAAAGTGTAGTAGCACATACAATTGTTAAGGTGGATGAACATGTTAGTAAATGATAGAAGGAACCATCTTTAGATGGCATGGTTAGATGCTGTGCACGATGCAAATCTGAACTTGAGATCCATGCATGAAACGCAAATCATGAGGCTTCCAAAGTCACTTTACATGTTGCCCACTCCCTCCAGGATTACACAGTTTTTTTGAGATTGTTGTTGAGTTAAAAATGCTTGATATTGCAGCATCTCAAGAGGTGTGATGCAAAGCTTCATGTGATTTTTTTGTGGTAAAATTGCAACAACTATAATGAAAAGAGACATGTTATCACTTCCTATCTTATCATTACCTCATTTCATAAACTGACCAAGATGAGGCAGTTTTCTACAGTCAACTGACATGATGTTTGTTCATGGATGTAATAAGAGCTAGATACCAAAACTTTAATGTGGAGAAACCACGTGAATTTTGCAGGAAATATTGCATTACTTTGCGTAATCCTAGAGGGACTGAATGTCATACACTGATCTCAAGTCAGTTAACAGCTGAAGAAAATGTTTCATTTCTGTCCTGAGTAGAAATGTTCTGTTAATGAGCCCCTGGAGCAAAGAAGCTAGTCCAGAACAGACCCTTATGAAAGTTTCATCACTTAGGAGGTTCTGTATATTTACAACTTCTCTAATAGGAGAACATGATCAACACATATGTGATCAGCTTGTCTTAAAACATCCACAAAGCATGATTTACAGCATGCTACTACAGAGAAATGATTTAGCCTACATATAGCTAATATACAGTATATAGGCTAAACCATTGGATTGAAGTGGATGTTAACATGTCATAGGACAGTACTGGACTCATAGATGCCCAGTGATTTTTATGAAATGTGGTTCAAAAATACCACAGACATTACTTTTAACACTGAACAAATATGGAGACTAAGATAGACACTGGAACCTCTGTATAACTAAATGATGAACTCTTCCACAAATCAGCTAGCCTTTTAGCTTTGCTGGCAGAAGGTGATGCTGCAGTAGGCTAGTGGCGGGTATTTGGTTGGACTAACGTCTTGAGGGGCAGAATGAGGGAGGTGAGTTTGTTGCCCAGCTCACTGAGGCTGGACCTCCTCCTCTCTGCCACCGGCTCCTCCTTCTGCTCATCCTCCGACTGGAAGTCAGTGTTGTCGCTGGCCGTCCTGTGGGCACGCGTGGGTCAGGCATTCACAAACACACTGTTCACTTGCACATTCATTTACGAGCATGGCTGTGTATAACCACACAGATACAGTATGTGCACATGCTCACATGCACATTGCATGCGTATGCAACCACACCAAGCAGGCACATGCTAACGTGTACACCCTTAAACATTCACTTATGTAAATACTGTATATCTGCTCAATATAACAATGCAAGCCCCGCAATGCAAATTACATGCTCCAACATGATACCACACCATCAACACACAAAACAATTGAACAAACTTTCAGATGTGCTTGATTCAGATCATCTATGATGCCATTTTGGCTTAGTTTGTCATATAGGCCCAATTCTAATCTTATTCCCAAACACTTGAAAGCTATATGATACCAAAATAATAGTCCACACCATCTCTTACTCTAAATTTTATAAAAACAAAAAGAATGGAAGTATAAAAAAACGTGCTGGAAGTTGAAAATGTCAGAATGAAGGCTTCTGATAAACACTTCCCCCAATGCGACCAGACACATGAATGATGGCTGCCAAGTGGTTTGAAGTCATCACCTCTGCTTTTTAATGTTTACTCCTGATGTGAATTTCTCTCTTTTCTCTCCACCCAATTCACATATTTGTCAGGCATCCTTTTTCTTGCAATGATACAAGTTTAAATTCAAGCTCCTTTGCACACTGAAAACTGGATCATTTTATCCTTTAAAATGTGATTTGAGTTTGACAGAAGGGTCAAGTCAACATAAGGTGCATTATGACATAGATAATAATGACGACACACCAGAAAGCTGCCATCTTTATGTATCTGAGTCCATAGTGAGAGGACTTTATGCGACGCAGTCCCCTTGTCCTTGGCATTTCTTACCCCTTCATCATGAGAGAGGGCTCTTCTGTGTCAACCCAGGCCGCAGAGCTAACAAAGCGTTTTAGTGGGGGGCGCGCTGTGCTCTTCCCTGCTACATTCCTGAAAACCACCATTATCACAATACAGGCATAACAACAAACAACCCTCATGTTACGGTGCAGTAAATCTGTGTGGCTTCACAAAAAAACAGCCACAGTCAATAGATTCAAACCCAGAAGAGACAACGTAGGTGTCTTAACATTTGAGTCATGTAAATGGAGCGCTTGCTTTTTATTTTAACCAGACACTCTTTCATGTACAGCCATGGTTAGCTGTACTTGATATATTATTATGTAGAGGTCATACCACATACATACTGTACATACATACATACACACATACAAACATAAAAACCTACCATGGAGATCGCCTGGTCACTCTATCTGTGTCAGCCTCTGATCCGTCTTGGGTTTTAGGCTGTGTTGAGAGATGAAAACATTTGAATCATAATCATGTAACCAAAGATGCTCCTCAGTTTAACTTGAAGTATAACTAAGAAATCAACCAATGGGTGCTTAATAGGCCACTAAAATGACTCACACAATGTGTAACATTTAACATGCATACGTCACTGTAGAAGACTGACTGCTATTTGGTTATACATGACAACTTTGTTTTGCACTATTATACTTTCTATTGCATGTAGTTTTGCTCTTGAATTAAAATCAATAAAGTGCTGTCTATGCTATGATGTTGAAGCAAAGTGCCAGCAGTATTGTCCTCACCATGTCAAAGTGCATGTTGCCTCCGCTAGAGCGAGGTATTCCTGCTATGCTGACCCGCCGTGTTGATGACTGTGAGGGGATGCGTGGGGAAAAAGCAAAATCGGAATCACCTCATTAACAAACCAGGACATTTTTAACGTATCAAGTCCACATCAGTTCTGATTAATGGAGAATGATATGTAACCAACCTTGTAGTACTGTGATGTTGATGGCTTCTTGCCCCGGAAGTCATCTGGAAAGAAGCCCAGATTAGTTGCTTTATATGTATTGCGTTTGTATGTGTAAGGCATGCAACTCAGTGTTGTAGTGTATATAAAAATACAGATCATACTGATCAGCACAGTAAGCCACAGTTGTTTTTATCAGTTTAACTTTACAGTGTTGACTTTTTTTTGTGATTTTTTTACATTAAATTATTTTGTATTCAACTGTCTAAGCACAGAGTAGCAACTAATTGTAACATAAAGTAAAGACTTTATCACACCTTGATAGACATACACACATATGTCTATGTACCAAAACTCATACCTCTTTCGGTTTGTGATCCAAACGATCTCTCATTCTGCATTAGTGTCTCTCGCAGCTCCAGCAGTTCAGCGTGCTCCTTGGTGTACATCCTCCTCAAGTTCTCCACATGCTGTATCATCACTTCCACCGCCTTACCAATACGACTCTCCTAAATGCACAAGACTCCATTGAATCATCACAATTAAAATGAACTGGCAGTGATGGCAGTGAAAATAGACTTCAGTAGATTCAGTCACACCACCAAACAACAGAAAACAATGTTGACAACATAAACCCACCTGATGAATGGCTCCTAGCATCTCAGAGCGACTGGACACCCTGGTCATGGACTGTGTGAGAATATCCAGATTCTTCTGAAGCCGCTGGATGATCTCCATGGACTGGTTGTCGTCCTCACACAAAGGAGTCAGAGCCTGAGAGGAGAGGAAAAATGATGACAATGACTTTCCACTCATACTAACGGACACCTATTCAGGTACATCTGGTAATTCTTACTGATGGAAGACGCTATTGCTCAAGCTCCCCAAGACTTGCTATTACTGAAGACGGGAGAAAGTTTGGTCCAACCATAGCTGTCCTTGAGCAGAGACTTACCACATGCTGCAAACCCAGAATTTTAAACTGCGTTAACGTCTTCACATAATCCAAATCTAATCCCAAAAGTTATGTAACATCAGCAGACACCTTACTCGCTCCAGTTTTTGGGATACTGAATCTCATATGCGGGTGTTAGGGAGCTGCTATCAATATGCGCTAGCTTGACGGATTGACTCGAACTTCCAAAAGCGGCTGTAAACAAACTGGTATGCGATTGCTTGCACAAACACACTGTTTTAACCATATTTTTAAAATTAATTTCGAGTCATACATGCTACAGTGCTTTGTTGTAAGGTGTATGCTGATGTTGCATAACTTTTGGGGTTAGATTTGGAGTATGTTAAGACGTTAAAAACACACTTTAAAAATTCTGTGCCCATGGGTTAGCGGTTAGTGCTAAGTCTCTGCTCGAGGACAGCTATATGGCTGGACCAAATTTTCTTGTGTCTTCAGTAATAGCAAGTCTCAGGTAGCTTGAACAATCGAACTGCATGTTGAAAATGACCAAAGCTGTCCTTTAATGTCACCCGTGGTGTCTTTACAGCACTAACAGTATATCATAAATAGCTATGTTTTGAACTTTTGTTTAGTCTCATTATCATTCTCATGTGACGTGTGGATGAAACTTGAACAGACATACACACCTGCAGTAGGCCCTGGCAGCTGGACACTTCCCTGCGGACGTTCTCCTCAGCCAGGTTACGTGACCTCTCCTCCAGGCGGAGTCTCTTATCCAGTGTGAACATGTCACATTTGAAACCCAGAGCCAAACGTTGGAACTCCGTCTGCAAAGAAGAAAGATGTTTGACTCACTCTTCAAAAAAAAAAAAAAAAAAAAGTTGACTGTTACACACTGCATGAAGCATTTTGCCATGAAAACTATAGACATAATGACCATCTCTAACATTTCCTTGTTTGAAAGAAATGTTAAAGTTATATAACTCCCAGTACAATAATGCAAAGTGACACATTAAGATTGAAGTTGAAAGAGTGATGTACATATCTTATTTCAAATGAGGGTTTAACAGTAAATCTACTGACAAAAGATACCTAATCCCAGAAAATGTTGCAACATGAAGATCTAAAAAGTGTCCTTAACATACCAACTGCTTACATAACTAATGATATGATTCACAGCTTCAAAATTTAACTGTGTGCATACCTCAATCTCCTTGTCATTCGGCGACAGGCTGCAGAGGAACAGACAATGATTAGACACGCCTACTCACATGAAGATTAAAATGTTAAGTTGTTACCATGCCCACTGTATCTATTACCTGTTTTTATCATCTTTTAAGGTGTCACTGGTGCCAGAGATTGTCTTCTCAGCTACATGGGGAAATAAGTGGGTTTATCAAGGTGTGAGAATTACCTGACCAACACAGTGCACAGAGTTTAATTTGGAATGAAGGAAAAGAATGAATGGAAGAAGAGTGAAAATAACACATACGTTCCTTCTCAGTGGTCACGCTGGTCTCACTTTGGTCCTCCTGAGCCTGGGGCTGCTCAGTGGCCTCCACGCTGTTTGGCACCTCCTGCAGAGTTGGGACAGACGTTACTGCCTCCTTCTGCTCAGTCTCACCGTCCTGCTCTCCTTTTACCTCTGATCCCTTCTCCTTAGCATTCAACTCAACATCCATATTTGCTCCCTTTATTCTATTCACTCTCTACTTTCCCTTCTCCTTCAAACGCCTTCGCATAACGAAGGTGAGTTATGAGGATTCAAAGCAGCCGACAGTGCAGCTGGCTCTTGATTCTTATTGATCTGTTCCTGAGTGGAGTTAAAAAAGAAAGTATGTGCGCTCTCCCACTCTCCCGTCCTCTCCCTTTCTCACAGTCACACGTGCTCACACTCACATAGCTGGAAAAACAGCATTTCTCTACAGGTCGCGATGACATGTTAAATGAATACACAGTGGCACAAACTCATCATTGATTTAACCATAATGACATCTCTCCTATTCACCATGATCCTGATGTATTTTTTAATAAAATCTAATCTAAAAGTTGTAACACAGTTGCCATGTTTAAGCAAGCATGAAAAATAAGTTAATACAAATACATATCTAGATCACAAAAAGAAATATTTAACTGAGCCAAGGCAGACTTGTAAACCAATCTTTTATGCATTATATAATGGTTTTTTGTCTAAATTACAATTGAAAATTAATATGTGTATCTACCCATCCAAAACCCAGTTTGAAGGAAAATGGGAGTAGAGCAGGTCTTACCAGTTCCTTTTTATTTTTGCCACACTGGGGAAGGGAATCCGTTTTGGCCGCTGAAGCACTATCCTCCAATTGGCTAGGGTCAGAGGTCATGCTGCTTGTGCCTGATTGGCTGGCATGTATGACTGATGATCCTGACTGAGGTGAACTGCTGTCAGAAAGAGTAGTCACTCTGCTGCTGGGGAGCTGGTCTGTCCCTAGAAGAAGAAAAGATATGTGGGCGGTTAAACTAATACATACCTAGACAAAAACAAACAACTTGGAAATATTCTCCATTTCTTTCTCCCCTCTCTCATACACACAGATTGAGAGTTTTCGTCCCACCTGCCATGCTGTCCCCTACTGCTGGAGGATCAGCTGCACTATCCTGCACACTCTCCTCCTCTTCCACCAACACAGGTAGCAGGCTCGTGCTGAAAACACATGCACACTGTGAACTTTACACAATTCTTAATCATTTGACAAATTACACATCTAGACCTTAATGTCACTAACAGGAAAAACACAGCTGACAGAAAATATTAGTCTATAGTCTTGTGTAATTATCACTGCTAAAATGTTGGATTATAAATCAGAGTGAAAATCCAGTTCAAGGTTTTCTGAGCAAACACAGGACAGTGAGTCACTCACCTGTCCTCCGCTGCTGATCTGTCTAGCGACTGGTCCCGGCTCAGGCTCTGAAATGGACAATAGTTAACAGTTAAGAGAGGGAGGGGAGGGGGCGAGAAAAAGACAGGTGGCCTTGTAACACACTTTTCGGTCCTACATTAGAGCAAATGGTCAATGATTAAAAGTCTCATCCAAACATACATTCATGTAACGTACCTGTCCCATGGTAGTGAAATGCTATCTAAGCTCTACAGAGTGTGGAAGAAAAGTACTGGGCTGATTTCTTATGTAATATGGAGCTACATGGAGAGCCCCGCAGCATGGGGGGTGTGTGTGAGTGTGTGTTGGTGAGAAGGGTTCTCAGAGAACACGTTAACACTGGCACAGTGCTCTGTAGTGGAGGCGGACTGTGTGCGTCTACAGTCATACAAAACACACACACTCATAATGGTGCAAGGTGAGTGCTGAGAGGAATGCAATAGGATATTGTGTAATGAATGTACATAATATCCGATTTGAGGCTGTTATAAATAAAGAGTCATAGAGTGAAAGTGAATGTAATAGTTACAGAGACATCAATGCCATTTTATATCTAAGCAACTGTGAAGCAAAATACAAACTGTCTGCTCATCAATTACCTTCAGGTCATTAACAACATTTCTAACTAGTATCAGATTTATATCTAGTGCATTTCATTTCCATTTGGTTAAGTACACTTGATGGGAGCCTTTAAAATAATCTGATCCTCAATGATGTTGTGAATTTCTATATCAAGCTTTTTTCTTTCCTCAGTAATTTAACCTTGATTTTTATGTCTGAAAAATAAAATCCAGGGAAAAATCTCAGAAATTTGGGATTTGTTATAAAATAACTGACAGAAGCCAAATAAACAATAATTAATATGAGATATGCAATTGTGGGTGAAATGACATCTACCATGTTAAACTCCAAGTCACAGTATTTTAAATATATTCAAATTATTCTGTTTATATTGAACCTGCCTCCTTATCATAGTTAGTAAATTAAAGCCAAAAACACTCCCTGATCAGGCTTATGATTGTAAAAGAGCATTTTGTTGATGGACAACATGAGCCTGTATCTCTAGGCTCCCCTCAGACTCTCCACAGGGTGGCCCAGCATGCCACAAGCAAGTATGAGAGTAAATGGAAAAGTTGATCAATCCCTCAGCAGGACACAAAACCAGGTGCACTGGAGCACTGCAACTTATGTGAGGTAGTGAAACCTTTCAACAGCCCAGCTCTAATATAAAAACACCACAAAATTACTTAAAGCAGGTACTGAGAAATATAGTAACCTAATAATATGTATGTTGTATAGACCACATATATATATGTATAAAAATAGACCGTAGACCAAACAAAGCTATGTAACAAAGCGCCTCATTGTAAAACTAATTAGTCCAGACAGACAGAAAATGAAATAAAAGGTTCAGTGAGTCCAGACATTTGTAACATCTCTGTCCTCTTTTTATGACAAGTATTTTAACAATAAAATCATTTACCAATCAAAAATGCAAAACATCTGCAGGTTTCAGCTTTTAAAATGCAACATGAGTTACTCAGAAATCTGCAAATTTGAAATGTATTTTCTGGAGATTGTGATGGTAATTTTTCTAATGTTCAATTAACAAAACATCTGGTCAATTAATTAAAGCAAGCAGATCACAATAATTAGTCGATTAAGTCCTATTAAATTTCAGCCATTTCAACCTCAGCTTAGGATCTACATGAATACACATCAACCTCTTTCTTCAAAACACATCTAATGTCACTTAGAAAGATACACATGAAGTGGCAGAGAGAGAGTGATGAAAATGAGGAAGGGGAAGCAGGGGGTGTATATGTGGTGAAGAGAACAGAGGAAGCTGTATTCCCTTATGCATTAAAACACTTCCCGTCAGCTACTGACCTTAGTGCGGCTCATATCTGTTGTGCTCGAGTCAGCCTCTCCGTCTTTTGCTTCTTGCCTGTGGTCCTCACTGGTTGGCTGGATGCTGACCACAGGTGAAAGGTGAAGGTCATCTGTCAAACACTATCGCTTTTCTCATTCTCAATTCATACATTAGGTACACTTTTGTTCTATCTAAAGAGAAAACTTATCGTACGAAACAGAGAGAGAGAGATGAGGAACAGCCCGAGTCTATGTAGGTGGAATGTGGCTATGCAAAGCATGGCTGCACGGATCATAATTAGCCTGCACACTCCTCCCACAGTGAGGTAAAAACAACCATTTGATTAGCAAATGTGGCTCAAGTCATAGGGAAATGACAAAACCAGTAAAATGGTGACTTCAGCTGTGACTACAGTGGCAATGATAAGACCTATAAACTTGGAATTTAACAGGGATGATTTATATTGCTAGGAAAATGAGTCAGGATGCTGGGTGAGGATGTGTGTTAAGGTCAATTTCCTGACTCCTGTTTTATGCTCTCTAGGTAGGATTTGCCAGTTCAAATAACAATGGCAAAGTGCACCTATGCACAAGTTACTGTTTAATTATACTGGATGGAATTAACTTATTAAGAATGAAAACATAGTGAGGGCTACTCTGCAACTCAGGCTGATGGATGCTCATTTTGATATATACACAGCAATTTCGGCAATTTTTATAAGTGAGCAATTTTTTTTTTTTAGCTCTATGCAATTGCAATCTTTTTTTTTTTTTGAAGGCCCTATTTTATCTGTTTTGTCACAAATGACCATATGACAAACTCCAAACTTTAAATAAGATATAATACTTTTTTGTCTAGCTTTTTACATTGCTTGAAAATGAAAAGATTTTAATTATAACACCAAACACAGAACAAGATTAGGAGTCTGATTATTAAATGTGTGATTTAAGCCAGTTATTATGAGAATTCCAGAATTTGGCTCACCCTAGTGGTAGCACTGCAAAAACACGCACCCTAAAAAAAAACAGTACAGCAATAAAGTATATTAGCAATTCAACCATGTGTACGAGCTTCTCCTACATGACCATTCAGCAAGAAGCAGTGTAAAACTGTCTGCATCCTATTTCAAATACAATATTAATCCCTTCATTCACCTCTCACTCTGGGTAACGGGCTCATCTGGTCTGGGTGATGTGCTGTCAGGAGTTTTCATCTTGGCTGTTGTGGGAGGGCTGTTACCAGGTGTGAGATTTTTGGCTGCACTGCTGGCGTGAGTCTGTGCGACCTCACGTGCCTCTGCATCTGGTTAGACAAGAGCAAAATGTTTCATCTTTATTTTTTTTTTTGCTGTCAATCGTTGTGTGCATTCCACGGTTACAACACTGTCGTGTTCATCAGCTGCTGCAATTCTTACATTTCCATTTTTTCAAACCCAGAGAATATTAGCCAAACATAATTTTGATATTTCATAAAAAACCTCTCCAAAATACATCACATTATTAAAAGAGGTAAAGCAGAGCTCACCAGGTACAACATTTTACAAAGCAGTTATGCAATTCTAGATTAACAAAAATCAACATAATAAAAGCAATTTTCATACTGTGATCTTTGGCAGAGTTTGACCTTCATCTTGCGCAGTTCAGGAAAGTATTCTCTCTTAAACGGCAAACATACCAAGTGAGTCAGGAAATGACTCACTCTTTGGTTAACTTGTAAAACACACAGCAGAGCGACTAGCTGACAGTAAGGGGAGAACAAAGTGAAACACAAAGAAAGAGTGAGCTGCATCGAGAGTGAATTAAAGAGAGGGTGGGAGGCGGAGGTCTTACTGTAGTTCTCTGAGTGGGACGGATCAGGGAGAGCATCCGCCTCTTGGTGTCTAATGCTGACAGCATGTGAGTGGGCGCTCAATGGCACCGCTGCCTCTTCCTGAAACACAAACACACAGCCATGCAATGATAAATATTCAAAAAAAAAAAAAAAAAAAAAAAAAAAAAAAAAAAAAAAAAAAAAAAAAAAAAAAAAAAAAAAAAAAAAAAAAAAAAAAAAAAAAAAAAAAAAAAAAAAAAAAAAAAAAAAAAAAAAAAAAAAAAAAAAAAAAAAAAAAAAAAAAAAAAAAAAAAAAAAAAAAAAAAAAAAAAAAAAAAAAAAAAAAAAAAAAAAAAAAAAAAAAAAAAAAAAAAAAAAAAAAAAAAAAAAAAAAAAAAAAAAAAAGATGGGTGAAAAGATCAAATAAGCAACACACATTAACCATGTAGCAAACAGCAGGCACACAATCAGTCAATAGAAACAAATCTCAGATGAGAGGATGGTACATGAGCAGCCAACAAAAATCTAACAGCTGACAGACAGCACAAAGCATCTGCCCCTGAATGATGGATTGCTGGAAAGACCTCCAATTACTGTCATGTTCATAGGAATTCTAAAGCAAACACCACTTTCGTACTGGCTGCACCAATGATGGAGTGTCTAAATTAGTTTCGTGAAGCTCACAGTCACGGAATGAATTAAATACCGAGGACTGCAGTGAGTAGAAACATCCAAGATCAGAATGTGGAACAAGACGCTGAAATTATAGCTATGTAAAGTGTATTTTGTGTTCAGTGAATACATGTATCTTCAGATGCGGGTATATATTTCATTCTCATGTCATGAACAGGCAGTCCTTTGACCTCAGAGGGTTCTCAAATTTTTACCACTGTCATTCTATATAAGGAAGTGCAAAGCTTCAGTACAAGCTGCCAAACTGCTGCCTCTGTGTGCAGAGAGTGTGAATAATGATGTGTGAAGAACTATTTGGTAGGCAAATGACAAGGAGAGAAAAAGAGAGATAAAGAGAGTGCAGAAATAAACGAGAGACAGCAACATGTGTATAATGAAAGAAGTAAAGCAAATTCATATTCAGTCATTTTTAAAACAACAATGCAGCAGTTTTGCATAGTTGTAGCCATCTTTTACATCAGAGATGTTGTACATTGTCTAACCTTCTAGCTACTCATTGCTTCCGCGTCATTACAGCAGCAGAAAGTTTTCAGACTTAAGTAATGTAATCACAATGACAAGAACATTTTTAAAGCACTGCAAATTAATGGTAAACTCAACCACAATCTCATATCTGAGATTTTGACTAATTAATATATTTCTAAATTCGCTGTGGAGTTGGAATTTTTTTTTAACAAATAGCGGACTTTGAAATTTAAGATGTCCGAGCATCGCTGTACACACTAGAGAAATAAGTTTGCCGAAAAAAAAAAAGAGTATCTGTTTGCAAAGATAGTCTACGTGAAAAAATGATAGAGTACAGTAGCTCATGAGGTTATATTATTCATCTCCTGCAAATATCAAGCTCATTTTTAAACATCAGTTTGAACTTAATCTAACAAAATCGCCAAACAATGATTACAACATTATATTCATCAAGACAAAACAAAAAGCTTCTTAATCGCCATTTAAACACGTCATTGTAATTGTACAAACTTCCTACTTCCTTGCCACCAGCACTCAGGAAATGGACACTTATATTCCTAAAACAACAACCTGAAGGCCAAATGTATTATTAAGCAACCTGCGTTATTAACAGGAAGGCAAGCTGAGTATCAGTCTCTTCTCTTCTACTATAATGCTTCCTGCTACATGACAGCTGCTCAGTACAACAACAGTAAACTCATGTAATGCTGGTCTCAAAGGGGGATTGGGGGGATTCAGTGTCCTGCTTCCGAACACCACTGTGATAGTTGTGGAGACTATTAAAAATAACCCCAGAAAGAAATGTACTTTTTACAGTACAGTCCAAAATGTAACAGCTCAAATTAATCTTTTGGTTAAATTAAAATTGATGACGTCATTTGACTAGTCTTATCAAGCGTAAGTGCTTATCAAATGTTTATATTCCACAGAAGTCACGGAAGGTGATACTTTATCTTGTGCATGCATATTACCATCTAGCGCAAACACGATAAGAACAAAAACATACAAAAATATTTTAAGTGATCTTGATCCAGGTGCCAAGATACCCAGTTATATAAAAACATTGCCACTAGGAGATTTATGTTTGAGATGAACTTTGACTTTACTCTAAAATTCTGGAGAATTGTTGCACATTTTGAGGATAACTTTTGTGCTATATTGAAAATATTGTAATATGAAGGAAAACACAGAACAAAATCATAACACAAAGTCACATTAAGGCACAAAATAGGACGTTGTGCAGTACTTTACATGACGTGATCCTTTTAGAGTTCAATTTACCTGCAATGGCTGACAGGTCACCTCTGGCTCTGACTGAGTGCAGGCTGTAGAGTCTGTGTGACACGCAGAGTGGAATAAGAAGAGACAAGTAATATAAATTTGGGAAACAAGAAGCTGACAATAAGGGCAAAACAAAGGAGCTGTTCATTAAAAACCTAAATCCTTTTCCAATTCATCCAGGGGTTAATAGTCATCAAAAAAAGCAACCAAACCTTTTACCATAAAAGGTCAGACTCACTTTTTTAAAAATTTTTTTTTTTTAAATCATGTAAGGCACTGAGCTCAGTGTGCAGTGGAGGGGTTAAAATACCATGCATGGCTAAGGTGGCATTAATGACCACATTCACGCTCTCATTTTCTGTCTCTCTGCCTGCCAGCTGCTCATGCAGGCAGAGGAATGGAGGATTACTGAGCTCACTTCATGGTCTCAGACCGGTCTTACACCTGGCCATAGAAGGATCTTGTGGAAGAGAGGATTTCACACACTGTGTAGACACACACTCTCTTTCTCCCTCTCTCACACACTCACCCTTTAGAAGCCCAGGGCCACAACAACCATAGAAGGCAGGGGTCTACTTCCAAGGGCCTCAGAGTGTGTGTATCCTTACATTGAGTGTGAGAGTGCGTGTATGCTTATGGCGTGTGTGGTGTGTGTGCGTGTGTACTCTGCTGGTGCTTCAAGGTTGGCTGAGTGTCCTGTGACTCCCATGGATTACAGGGGGATAATCCAATGTCTCTCTCAGACACAAATCAACACTCAAAGACAATAATGGAGTCAGTAAGTCCGACTTCACCCACACAGTTAATCCTGGGAAGCTCTTTGTAAGACACCTGCACTTTGATGCACCAGCTGGAGGTGTGTGTGTGTGCGAACTTCAAGTTTGTAACTAGTTGATCTGTGACTGTAAGCTTCACAGCTGGCACTCAGAGTGAGAGAGACTACAATAACTGAAATCTTACTTCTGGCAGTATATTTTCTCTCCCTCTCTCAGCATCAAGTACAGAAAAGCCAGAGGCAATCATGTTCAATTTAAGCATCAACACCTAATGATGTTTGCCGAGTGTTAAATTGATATTTGCTAATTGACCCTGTAACCCTCTAAGTTGCAAGTTTTGTCAATGTACAAAAATGTTTTAATAACCTTTCAACTTGTGTAAGAAGACATATGATGTATTACCTCTCATACTTGTTGCATTAGGCTTTTATCTACTAATCATACAGAGTTGGCTCCAGAGCAAGGAACAGAGTGAACATGGGTCAGAATGTGGTTAAAATAATATTTAACTATATTTAGCTGGCTTTCAAAAATTCCAGTTAGCCATGGTGTAATTATGGTGTATATTTTTTAAAGGCTCCTGAGATGAACATTAGATCTGATGAAAGCCAAATCAAAACATTAAATAGCAAATTTAAAATGGAATAGCTTCACTGAAATACAGCAGCAGTATTGCATTTAACAGTTCTCTATGAATAAATCTCAATACATTCTAAATTATGGTGCATATTTTTTAAGACTTTAAGTTATAGTACTAATAAAAAAGTTTGGACATACTTTCCCATTCCCTTGAATAAGAAAGTGTTTCCAAACAGTTGACTGTACATCGAGAATAATATAACGGCTAGGCAGTTCAAGTGCTGAGATGTTGCCTGGTGGTGAAATCTATCTTGATGTCCACACTCACCTTGACCCTCTCCCACTGCACCTTGTCCAGGCTTTGCTTCCCCAGATAGGGTTGACAGTGGAGTGGATGTGTCCCTCACTTCTCCTTCTCCTGCTGTATCCACCACCATCCACTTCTCCTCTCCGTCCTCCTCCTCTCCTCGCTCTGTTGCTTTATCTGCTGTCTCCCCAGGTCTGCTGTCTGTTTGCCCGTCCTGACCTCTGCAATTCCTTTCTGCTAGCTCATTCTTAAGGAAGTCTTGGAGGGCGAACTCCTCATCCCAGTCCAAGTCATCTCCGGTCTATAAGAAAAAATAAACACAAAGGTGAGACAGACAAACACTTAAAAGTTAAGTGGAAAACTTGAACAATTACAACCATCATAGCTGTACGAGCATCACAACAATGACCACTTGTAAAAAATGAAAGTAAAACACTGACAAATTTAGACAAGGTGAATGTCAACATAGGTTTTTAAGATGTCAGTTTGGTAATTAATAAATCCAAGCATTATTCCAGAGCTATACTGAACAAATTAATTAATTAAAAGTGAGAAAAAAATATATGTATTTGTAAACAACAACCTGGTTTGCAACAATCTATGTAGTAAAAAAAAACAAAAACAATGATTCTCTGATGGAAATGTTTGAAAGTGCGTCAATGCATTTTGTGTGAAGAGTAGTGCGTAGGTGTGTGGTTGCAGCTGATTCTGTGTGTGTGTGTATGTGTGTGTGGGTGCACATGTCCACTTCAGTCGCCAACTCGCACTCATCTCTCCTCTAGCAGATACTCCATCTGTCTAAATACAGTAAGAGCTCTGTCACTGTTCTCAAAGCACACCAACCAGTGTTGTAGAAAATTAATGTTAATATATGCAAAACCTCATGCATGAAAATTATTAAAATTGCACATAATCTAAACCCAATTTCAACTGTCTTTCCAATGGATAGTAAGACAATGTTGACAGTGAAATCGAGTTTCAGCACTTTTACACAATCTGGCCAGTTCTCTCTCTCTCTATTAATCTGACCTCTTCTTCTGGTGCAGGTGTCTGGCATGAGGCCTCTCTGCTATCCTGTGGAGTCTTCAGCTGCTCCAGCTCCTCACACAGCTGCCGCTTCTGGTTCTCCTGCTCCTGCACCCTGTATGCAACATCACAACATTTTGTTATTAAAAACAAGCAAAGAATGACTATTTTGAGGAAATTAAATTAATTATCAATGCATTGTTAACTAGTCAGTGAGATAAGCATAGGCGCGTGGAGAGAGTTCCTAAAAGACTTTTTAATGGACATACTGTACCCAATCCGCAGGCCCATGCAGTGTCCCATGCTGTTGCCCAGGGTGACCAGCGCCAGTTCTCTGACTGGCCCTGTGACGGTTTCTTCACTTCACAGTGCTATAGATCCAGTCCCTATATGATCCCTCTAATCTCAGACTACACGCAGACCCTCATATGTGTGCTACAGTAAAATCCAATGCAACTGCCGTCTTATAGTCCAGTCTTTCTCTGTAAAACCCAATTAGCCTGCACTAGAGCAGAAGGTAGAGTTACACCTACAATGAGCCCTTTTATGTCTCTTTTCTCCAAATGATATTTAGAGAAAACAAAGTTCTTGAGTTCTACCCTGGCAACCAAATCCCAGTAAATCCCAGCTGGACAGCCTGACCAGTTCTCCCTCTCTAGTCTGACACTGCACCTCACTAACTCTGTGATATAGCTGAAGGGGATGGCCATCTCTGCACACACACACACACACACACACACACACACACACACACACACACACACACTCTCATCAACTGAGGCAAACCCATCCACACACAGGCACACTCTAGTCCAGAATTGGCCCAGACTCAAACCCAGTCAGGCAAGCCTTTGGGGTCACTGAGGTCATTGAGGATGATTGACAGGCCTTTCCCCCATTCAGTGCAACTGACAGCATTGGTGAGTAGGAATGCCCATTTCAGAGCCACTTGCAGGGGTGTGAGGGCTTTCACATTGTGTAGTGTTTGTGGTTTATTCATGTAGATGCTACTTTTAGAAATGTGGACTTTACTAAGAGCTCCTCTCGTGGAATGAATAATTTTATTGTTTGCATAAAATTGTCTTTAACACTGCCTAGTAACATCCTTGCTTCACTCTGGACCATGTAGCACTTAAGATCCTTAAAGCTCTGCAGACACCCTAACTAGCTTAAAGAGGCAGCTATAGTCTTGTATGGACTTTGAAGGTCAGCTAACCAGCTAACCTTGATAGCTTATTATTCTTAGACTGTTTTTTTAAAGTTAGCAATCATGCAGCCACATTTAATCAGCTTCCACCTCCCTTACTAATGTCTTTCTCGTCTGGCATTAGTATTACCTTACTTAGCCAGAAAATGAATTCTTTAGCTCCGCCTGTTGAAGTCTGAGTCAACCAATGAGATCATCACTGCTCAAAAACAACTCCACCTTAACAAAATACTTCTCTGACTTACACTCAACTTATCTTTGATTAGTCAGTACAAGATTCACTGTAGTTCACTTCCATCTTCCTCAGCTCTCACACAGGACTTCATGTCAACATTCAGCAGCTGGCAAACTGCTTGATTTTAACATACGCAGTCACAGATTTACAGGCAGATAATAAAGACCTGCTCACCTGACTGAAAGGTGCAGGATCTCAGTTCGGGACCTCCTCAAATTACTGGCCATTTTGATCAGCTCCTTCTCTAGTGAGTCTGTGTACTGGGCCAGCTGGTCCAGGCTGAGGGTCCAGCCTGCCCTCCTCGTGTCCAGCTCGACCTGCACCGTCTGTGGGAAGAGAAGGCCAAGGGGTCAGCCTCTCACTCGGTTGAAAGGCTGCAAGCAACCACACAGCCTGAATAGTTGGGTGTTTTTCACACCTCCAGAAATTTCTGACACCTAGCTGCTATAAAATGTTTCCATTCCAGTCAGTTGGAATACTGATGGACCAACAGAAGACTGACTTGAACTGGCTGAGTTCTACTCCACTAATGATCTGTCTCATTTATATGTTTACTGCTGTATGGCAGTACGTGGCTAATGAATGCAGAGTGGCAACAATGCAGGAGGAGGGGGAAAGAGAGAAAGAGAGAGACAAGGGAGATAGAGAAAGTCAGAGTGAGGGAGGAGGGGAGTGGGTTGTGTTCGTGGTAAAACACTGACTACACATTGCTGCTTGGATGGGGCCTGCTAGAGAGTTATATAAGTGAGATCTCTAGAGATGAGAGACAGTGGGTGGGAAAGAGAGAAAAAGATAGGCAGTGATAGACAGAGAAAAAGAGTGCAACAGGTGGACCGAGAGAAATCGACAACACATTGCATAATTTTCATGATTCATTTAAAAAAAACACACACACACACACACACACACAGAGATGAGGCCCTTTTCAGTTCAGTCTTAAGCAACTTAGATGCACACACAGGCACCAAGACTGCAGTGCACAGTGAAATTGCAGTTTTCCTTAAGTTTACCTCAAAAGAAGTAGGTAGGCTGATGCTGAACATAAAACTGGAAAGTGTGTGTGTGCCAAAGAATGTATTTGACCTGGAGACTGGTGTCTGTGTTGCCCCCAGGCTGTGTGTTGCCATCCAGTAAGCTTTTAACTGTAGACAAGATGGAGTTGGTTTCGTCTTTGAAATCCTTTCCCTGAAACACATAGTGAGAACAAGAAGGTTACATGCAGTGCAGTCTAAAAACCTAAGGTGATACTATTACAATGTCCTGACCTCTGATGAGCATTTATGTTATGTAGACTGAGTGCAATACTACTGAACAAATACTATTACTACTACTACTAACTGTCTAGCAGTGAAAAGGACTACTCAAGGGAAATGCGAGTCCATTTATCTTCTAAAAAGTAACCATATGGATCAACCAAACCATTATGCTGACACATTTTAGACACATTATAAATAACTTAACAACTTGTATGATGGCACACACACAATCACACTCTCTTACCAGTTTGTTGAGGAGGGTTTTAAACTCCAGGGCCATGTGTTCAGGGCTGGGACCCTGCAGCATCAGCAGTACCTCCTTGTCCAGGGTCTCATCCAGTGGGGAGGCACAGCTCATGGTAGTAGACAAATGATCAATTCCATGAAGGGGCTGTGGGACAAAGCAATACATTTAATCATAAGGAAATCTCTGTCTGTCCTTCGCATATTTAAAGAACTGCTCATCTAATCTAATTCATACCTGGCAGATGTATTGCTGTGGATTCAAGGAAGGTTGAGTGTAAAGTTGATTAGATGAGCAGTTCTCAAGAAATATATAAAAACAATATCTCATATACAACATAAATTTGCTTCTTCTGCCTGTGGAGTCGACAACTGGAAATATGAACAGCACCACTGCGCCATTGTAATTCACACTGTGGTCAGAGGAGGGATTACATCTGTAGTGATAATACTTGAAAATGACTCAAACTCTACTATTTAAGAGTGTATTGTTAACAAAACTTGTCACTTGTACATTCAGGACTCGTTATGGAGACATGTTATGGAAGGGCATTGCACTTCATCTAACTAAAAAGCCAATAATTAACCAATAAAAGGCCATAAATTGCACTCACTGGTGATGTTTCAGCCTGGATTTAAACCATTTAATTTACATGTGTCAAGTGATATATAGCCTGCTCTCGAGAGATAATAAGCAATCAGCCCATTTTGAACAGGTATGTATTCAACAGGAATTGCACTAGTTTACATTGAGGAACAGAAGACACTTAAGCTACCATGGGTCTAATAACTGTGGTGAGGCTAGACTGTGTATGTAGCATGTGAAGAACAGTAATGACTAATCCTCTGCCTGCAGGCATAGCATTTTTTAGAACAGCAGCTAGATTCAGGAGGACCATAAACTAAGATTACATAACAAAACTAATGCTAGGTATGTTTGGGATGATTGTATGTGCTACCAGGAACATGACCAAGAGATGTTGCATCCATAAACTCTTGAGTCAGAAATACAAAACACCAGAAGGACCAGTGTGAGTAAAGAACTTATTATAAATGTCAGGATGTAAGATCGAACTAGAAGAGATGGAGTGTGTGAGCAAAGGAAGAAAAATAGAGAAAGTGTGAGACTGATAGGGAGAGAATAAAAGTGATAAATGTAGAGAACGAAAAAAAGGTGAGCCACAGGGACAGATAGACAAAAAGGAGAAGTACTGACCTCCAGTGGTGACTGTGCCAGAGCCAGTTCTGTCTGTAGAGATCCTGCACTGCTCTGGTTCAGCCTGTAGGCCACTGACAGAGACAGTGCAGCTCTGCAAGACAGAAAAAAGGGTAGAGAGGTTTACTTAAGTTTATAAGATAAAGTTTCTTACAGTGTTGTTAGAAAACATTTCATTTTTCACCCCATCAACTTGCAATATTTAAAATCTCTCCACTGTCAGCTGATTTAAGGTTCACTTACCCAGTCATGTCTGGGTGCATTAGTGACATCTGGCTCTCCAGTTTACTCTTCTCTGCCCTCAGCAGCTGGAAACAAAAACACAGACTCAACAACCATGACTCAGTCCATGCCATAAGATATTTAGAGATGAACTCCGAAATCAAAACTGTTGGCTAAAACAACTGCTTGTGGAATAACAGCAGGTGATTTAATTCCCCAAGTTGCTCATCACACCCAAAATGCATAGTGGTAAATACCCAAATGCACTGGAAAACTGTCTTTACAGTAAAACTACTGGGTATGGAAGTTTCAAATTTTGCTTTTGTTAAATTAAGAGTGTCACACTTAGCTTAAAATATTTCATATTACATAACATACAGTCACCAGCCGAAATTCATTCAAGTGCTACTATTTTGTAGTTAGTACTTAAGACATCTGACACGCTGAAATTAGAGATTTCTTTACAATCTCATCTGACAAGGATTTACATATGATTTTCTGCAAACTCAGATTTGGTTAAAATAAAAAAAGTGGTGGAGGTATGGATGTTTATTAGGAGCATATATCATCATAAATTTTATTTATACAGGCAATCGATGATAAACTAGTAGGAGTTGCTGATAAAAATAATATAATGACGAGATCAAGTTCAAGTACTGACCTCTGTGATGGAGGAGTATTCCTCCACTGTTGCCTTCAACTCATCTATCTGTCTGCTCTTCTGTAGGAGGTAAACAACAAAATACCAGTATGAACATAATAAAGCATTTGATAACACGTTCCCCTCACCCATAAATTACAATGAAATTATTCAGTAACCAAACTGGAATATTAAGTCCAATAAATACTTTACAGATATGTGCATTTGTTACAGAAAAGGAAGCCTCATATTCAGCACTATTACCCATAAAAATGTATGACAATTTTTCACAGAATGATCAAAGCTGCTACAAATAGCTTTACAGTAGCAGTAAAATAGATAAGATACAGTACTGACCTCTTGTGCCAAAGCTTCCTTTTCACTAATGACAGCATCAAAAGAGTGGATTTGCACCTGAGGATTCAGAATTGACAGTCACACAACAACATGCAGAAATAACAGTACAATGACAGCACAGTTTAACTGCAACATTGTGAAGGTCAGCTGAGTGCAAAACATTGAAAGAAAAAGAGAGTATGAAAATTCAAAAACAGACAGATGTACAAATGTGGAGCAAAATATATAAAAATATTTTGGATAGATTGTAAGGCCACCTGAAGGTCAGCATTAATGTCACACAGCTCTGCTATTCTCCTCTGAAGCTCATCCATCTCCATGGTGACCTTGAAGTTCTGGGGAGCCATCAGAGGGGAGTTAGGGCAGCCAGTCACACTCTTTCATGAACAAACTTGTAACAATATCCTCTCTGTAAGCAATCTATGAATGTGTGAGAACTACTGAAGCTCTGTGAACTAATTGATTTTACTGTCAGCTGTTCTAACAAAAGTCCTCTGTAGAGAGTGAAG
>JANJYP010055916.1:0-14049 GCA_024605115.1 Rastrelliger brachysoma
ATATTATTAATATCATCAGTATTAATATTAATATCAGTAGTGGCGTTAGTAATAGTATAACCATGTAAGCAATATAATTACTATTCTATATACACACATACACACTCATATATACAGTACATATATACACAGACATACATCCATAAACACAGTATATACACATATATATGCAAATATGTCCACACACATCTCACCTTTATACACATAAACATAAACACCTGCATACCTATACATACACAGAGTTTGCATAAACTCAGATATATTACTTATGCACATATATATACACAGATCTACACACATACGCATATCTGCACATATAACAATCCCCTACTAACTATACTTACTGAAGATCATTTCTTTGTACTTTTTTTTAAAGAGCTTAATGTTTGGACATTGATCTGTGGCTCAGTCATTTTTTGGTCTAAAACTCAAGTTTTTTTAAGTTAGCTTGTAAACTTACTGGATCTGTATACCAATACAAAAAATATAGCAATATACTAGAAAAGGAAGATGGGAGTTTGTTTTATTGATTATTAAATGTTGGTGGGTAAAAAAACAAAGCTTGTGGTAATCTTTGGTGGGTTGGTTGAATCTAAAATGTAAGATGGAACATTCAAAGCACTTTTCATGAACCAAGTCAAAAGTCTTTAATCTGTGGGCTGTTTTCATTTTTTCAAAGAACATACTGCTGGTGCGTGATGCCTTTTATGTTGTACTCCATTAAAGCTAAGGCTCCAAAACAAGAGTTTTTATCTTTGTAATCCTTTTCAATGTACAGGCTCAAGAATTAAAGTCTAATCTTTACAAAAGAAAGGTGCCTGTCTTTTGTTTCACCATTTCCACGTGTGAATAGGTTAACTCAGCAAAAGCCATACAGCACTGAGAACATTGTACTGTATAATGACCTCTGGCACTGACCCTCTCCATTATTTTCAGGGCTTCAATAATCCCTAACTCAAAACAAATAATTTTAGACTGAATTTTCAATACATTCCCTTGAGCTTGACTTTTTAAAAATTAAAGTTGTGAAATAAGAAAATGTTTCTGAATAAATACATAACCAAACTTTCAAACTGATTCATCACCTAAATCTATTTACGCACACAACCCACGATTAATTCACATAGTCACACAATGACTGTATTTCCAAGAAGCACCTTGTGTTGATCCTGTGGGCACATTTATTTGAATTTGTAACACTGACAAATCTACTGAAGCATTTCTGCATGAAGCCTCCATCAGAGCATGTACGACAGTAGTAAGCTCTTTTTATTAAAGAATGTCATATGATCACCAGTCGACGGAAACAATGTGGTAATTTTTTTAATATTTAGTCACCCTCTGAAAAGCAATACTACAGGACTACAATCATGCTGAATGATCTCTGAGATTAAGTAAGAATTATTAAGTAGAGTTCATGCTTGAGAGGGCAGGCGGCCACATCAGTTTTTGCTGCACGATTCCAGTAATCCTATGTTACGCAATTCTAGGATAAGCATGGTAATCGTATGGAAACGTGTTTGCCTTTTCATACCAAAGCTGAGCACTGTCAGAGTCACATATAAACCAGATCAGGACCTGGGTCTTGAAGCCAAGTTTTGATCATTATTGGAGACAGAAAAGCCTCGTTTTTACTATCATATGTTGCCATTAGTCATAAACAGACCAGCTACAGCCTCCTTCCCTGCCTTTACTTACTGTGTTTGCTTCTCTGTGGTGGTCCTGCCAAAGAAGTCAAAGTCAATCTGGAACCACTTGTAGATGCTAGAGTGAATGGCATGGTACTTGTCACAGATCTGCTGCGGAGTCAGTCCCTCTTCTCTGGCTTTGTTCTCTGTAGCTGTGCCATACTCATCTGTGCCACATACGAACAGCAGGTTCCAGTCTCGCAGGCGGCCATATCTTAGAGAAGGTAGTTGGAGTAAGTGGGACAAGAGATTAGACGCGTGATGGAAAGATTCAGAGTGAATAAGTGAGGAAACAAGGGCAGAATAAAGCAATTTGGAAAATGGGGATCAAATGACAAAACTGCCTGTGAGAGACAATCTGACAGTTTCTATTGTATCATTCAGAAAGCTGCATGTAAGCATATGCATGTACAAAAC
Organism: Rastrelliger brachysoma; assembly: GCA_024605115.1. Taxonomy (NCBI): domain Eukaryota; kingdom Metazoa; phylum Chordata; class Actinopteri; order Scombriformes; family Scombridae; genus Rastrelliger; species Rastrelliger brachysoma. The sequence continues at coordinate 2,106 of JANJYP010055916.1, forward strand.
TGCTGCAGAGGTTGATATTTCATGCTCCACAGTATTTTAAAGGCACCTGTGAGAATACCCAAAAAGATAGACGAGAACAAGATTTGACTGCTATCACACCTGGAGAAGACGTCAGCACTGAGGACACAGCCGATGATGTTGCCCAGGTGGGGGACGTTGTTGACATACGGCAAGGCGCTGGTCACCAGGATGTTTTTCTTGCCCTCCTGTGGCAAACTGATAGGATAAAAAAGCAGCCTTTTAACTATCATCAACCTCAAAACTCTTACTGAATCTCTTCTTGGTAAAAGGTCTACATATGACAGCTCAATTCACTCAGTTACTTGGATGATGACTATAAAATTTACTCATTACAGCATCTCAGAAAAACAAGTTGATTTTTACAGTGCTTTTCATTAGACTGCACATTTATAGCAAGTCACTGTGAATAAAATGATCTGACATGTCTAGAATATAAAATTACTCCTTAAATGACTTACATTGGGTGTTGTCTGTCTGTAGTGAACGGACAGGTGTTTAAACCTTTACTCCAGGTGAGAGCAGCTGCCTCCATCTCTTCTTCTGAAACCACACGCTCCCCTTCGTCACCCTAGAAAATAATAGGATATAGAAAACTTATTAACCTCAGAATTGAACTGAAACCAAATTGTAAGGTCAGTGATCCCCACAAGTAGACATTTTAATAAAACTAAGGTATTTTAACCCAGCTGTTTTATTCATTTTAACTGAAGCAAGATCACAATGGCCCCTTGCTAATAGGAAAAATGCATATATGTATCAAGAAAGAGAATCTCAACAAACCATCAAATTAAAAAGGCAACACATAAAAATATAAATAAGGCACTCTACTGTTAATGTGAATTCTTTTTTAAAAGAAATGTCAACTCCCATTTGACCTACTGACTACTAGCCTTAACTTCAAAGCTAAAGCATTTAGCAATGTGAGATCCACACATCCTGCAGGTTCCCCTGACAGGGGGCCATAAATGCATCTGTTAAAATTTGATTGACACCTGTTCAAATCCTCTGATGCTCTCAAATGATAGAGAATAGAGGATAAAGAAATAGTGATGTAACCTCTACATGCTGCATGTTCTATATCCTAACATGGGTGCTAATTTAGCTTTTATAGAGCTGGGTTAAGTCTTACCCAGAGACTGCATCTGCTTTGCAAGAAATCCCTGCTTAGTATAAAAGAGGTGATTTCAAGCTTTGTAACCATTGGAATGCTTTTTCTTCCATATAACTAAAAATGTCAGCTAGCTATCAGAAATTTAAAAAAAATAAATATTCAAAAAAATCCATTGGTATATTGAGGTGCTTTGTTTGTCTTTGTGTATCTATAGCTTGAAGGAATTAATAAATCTTAAGGGAAACCTCACAGGCTGTACATGTTTCCTGAGGCACATCAGTTTTGTTCAGCAAGAATACTTAAAGTCTAATAGTTATGCTGATGATGTGGCTGATACCTCAGCGGGGCTGCTGTTGCATGGTGGTGTGTCTCTGCACTGGCTGCTTTGAGGGGCAGGCTGTCTCTGCATGTAGCTCTTTGTGCCCTGCAGGCCTTTACCCTGCAGCACTTTCTGAGCAGCAGACTTGCAACTGTGCATACCAGCCACACGGTCAAACCAAGCCCTCAGAAACTTGCGTTCACCTGGGGTAGAAAAATGGAAAGGAAGGAAAATAAAGAAAAAGGGTAAAAAACAAAAGTGAAAGATTGGCATAATTCAGAACAGAAGTCGATAAAAAGAAAAATGAATATATTGGAATAAAGTAAAAGCATAGTCAATGGCAAAAAAAAAAAAAAATCACAATTAACTCTGGATGAACATTTATTCACAAGTCGAAACTAGGCATGGGCCAGTTACCAGTTCCAAGGTATACTACGGTATGAAAAAGGTTTCAAAACCACTAAAATTTTCCGTCATACCGTTCCTGCGGTTATGAGCCTTTTTTTATTTCATGTGATGTCTCGTGAGTGAGAAAGTGGAGGTCCCTCAGGTCATGTACAGCTGCTGCACCAAGTACCTCTCCCCTCCTTTTAAATACAGGGATTTCAAAATAACACATTTTAGAGCTGTAACCATAATACCGTGAAACTGTGATATTTTACTTAAGGTTATTATACCATCAGAATCTTATACTAGCCCATGCCTGGTTGGAACATGAAACAGCAAGTATAACAAACATGAACAGACTTTTTGTACCTACCCAAAGCCAGTGAAGAGTCAGAGAAAACAGGGTACAGAGCAGCCCACAAAACGATATCAGCAACTGAAACAACTTCCTGAAACGCAACAAAAAATAAGAGACATTATTATTGCATTTAATATCTGAATCTAAACCTGTCATTTGTCAAGTTCAAGTAGCCAAATACTTTTCACTTGATATGTCTCAAATTACCACCACTGAAGTACACATTCTATGCAATGTATTTTCACTTTATTTTATCTTATGCTTATAATATATTCATTTCCAATGAAGCACTTGGTGCTATTTGTCTCCACCTGTCATTTCATCAAAAGTACTTGTTTTAAAAAGCCCCAGACAATGCAGCCCCCTCTGACTTTCTTAATTCAGATAAACTGTGAGGAAAACTATTTGCAACATCTCTATTTTGTGGACTGGTGTCTCAATAAATATAGACTATATATACAACTGAAGCTACTTCAGTGTCTGAGCTTAGCCCACACAGAGGGATTCTTTCTTTAGTTTTACACAATATTCCTCCAAACCATGCCAATCACCAAGAGACTTTGCAAAACATAGTTCTGTACACATGAAACATGTGACAGACTCAGATGACTTGTTGCCAAGGGGGCCACCAGTACAACAGAGATGCGACCCCCCAAACACCCACACACACTCAGGCACATCTGCAACATAAGGGACCTCCTCTCCAGATAAATCTTTTTGATTTAAAAATGCATCACTAGCTCAGCATCACCAGCTGAAAATAGAAGAGAAGAAAAAGAATTGTAGCTGGAAGAGCCTGATGTGACACAGAGGAAACGCTCAGTCAAACTCAGCGGTGCTTCCGAAGATACATCCTGAACTTTTGACTTGATGTTATATGATATAAACTAAAAGGAGGATGTTTGTCTTTCTTCTCTTAAATATGTTTACACTATGAATGGCAACTCAACATGCAAACAGGAAGTATGATGTTATACCCCAGTTAAATATGGCGTGTTCCCCTTGCTTAAACTTTGGTCCAAGTAGTTTAGGGGCCCCTGGAGGACTTTAGGGACCTCTGATCCTTTCCCCTGCAGCACTGCCATGTGAAGGGCCTGTAGCAACGCAGGCTACACAAATAAGACAAAACAGAGATTAATCAGAATTGATCAAATGACTTCAGATTAAAACAACAAACGAAAGAAGCATGACCAAGGTTAAATGAAACCCTACACACACCATGCAAATAGTTTAATACTGGTTTTTATAAATTATTGTTGTCTTAAGAACTTGAATTTTATTATTTAGCTGTATGAAGTTGTATCCCCTGTAGCTACACAGTAAGGTGCAGTAAGAGGATTTTGCACAAGAGATCATATAAAAGTATGAATAGAACATATTTTGTATCTTAAAGAGGCTTAGTGTTTTGTACATTACTTTGCCAGCAAACTGGAAAGGTATGTTTGATTTAATGTAAAGTTTACCTGAAAATCTGTGGTCTCCCATTCTAGCCACTGGTTGCAAAGGTCACTGGATTCTTGCCCACTTACTTCAAACATGTACCTAAGGTGTTCAAAAGCAGAAAATGGAAAGAAGTCATATCAAATAGGTAATCAGTCATTTCAAAACTTTGTTTCAAAAAACATTACCTATTGTATGAGGCAAACAAACACATCCAGTGTAAGTATAGTGCATAATCGTAACAAATCTCTACAGTATATGACCAAATAACAATTAGGCACCATTAAAAATGAACAAAAAATGCCTTGTTTTCTTGGTTATAACACATTTTGTGCTCCTTATTTTTCCATTATGTGATGTGTTATATAAGGAAGCTCCACTGATATATTTCACACTCAAGCTAAATTGGCATTCATAAGCAGGAGAGACTACAGTCAACTGACCGGCAGATGGCATTGGCACTGAAAAGGTGCTGTCCACTGGGCAGGAGTAGGGCTGGCAAGGCTGGACGGCTAAGGAAGGGCACGACTTTCTCTGGAAAGAAAAAACAAACCACAACTTTGTTCATATGATGCCAACTATGACATACAAGAATCAATTGCAGTTTCTGAACAAGATAAATAGAATCCAGTCAAACAAGTGTGGTTGAAACAGTGTAGCCTTTAGTGAGCGATTAAATTAAATCATCACCATATTGTGAGAAAAGATTGAATTCAGCATGGCATCTTTAAGGAGAACTAATAGCACAAGACTCTTCTTCTAGCCTTCTGAGATAATACTGCACTCAAATCAGTTAAGTTAGTGGAGTGATCTATGAGGAGAAAGATCACTTTGAAGGTCAAGGATTTGATTTAATCTGGAATTTATTAGAGGTTCGGGCAGATCGCCACGTGAGTGTATTCAGATATTACATGATGTCTTTACCTCAACAGTTCAATCTGATGTTATATTGCTTCAAGGATTCAATATGTTTTCAACACCATAGGGATAAAACTAACATTTACATTCACCTTAATAAATGAGTAATACATCAGATTTTGGACTGAAAATAATTATAAATGATGCTTAAGGGTATTATTAAACACATTTTTAATGTGCAGTGAATTGTTTTGATTCATCATATATTGCATTGTTTTTTTCAACACCCCATACACACATGTATATTTCTGAGTAAGCTCACTGTAGCCATGTACTGTGGCTGGATGACAGATGGTCCTGCTAATTCATCTCTGTGATTCAGCTCCTGGAGGAAAAGCTCACATCTGGGACTGGGAGTGAAGCCTCTCTCACATGTCTCAGACAATCAGCTCATAAGCCCAAAGCCAAGATGTATTATCATTACTATTATGAGAATGAATTAAAATCCTTAACATAGCAGGATCTAGATGATGTTTTATTTGATAAAATACCCTCAAGTCTCAACAATAGAGTACATCCAGTCTATATGATCCAGATGTATTCTGGGTGATGGGGCCTGGATGCTAAACAATGCACACATTAAACTCATTGGTGAATTTAGCCTCATGAAGATTATTTGACTTGATTTATTTGACTGAAGACATTATAAATTAGACCGTGGAGCACAAACTAGTCTTATAACCATTAATGGCCTCCAGTACACAGAAGGAATGAGTTTCTTGGTTTAAATTGAAATTAAGATAATCATACAGACGTTCGTCACTGTTAATTAATCTACAGTAACACTTAGATGGGTCACTTCACAAGAACATTGTATTCAACAGTTTGTTCAAACAAGTTTTCTAGTCATGGGTCATGTATCAAGGTGTGGTGTTGGGTGTTGTCTAACAAGCCTGGCAGGAATACTGATTGTAACCAAAGTTTACCAAATCAAATCTTGACTTGAAACTCACTTGACTTAACATGTCCAAGTCACTCACATTACTTTGAAAATATTTTTTCAACACAGATATTTTTTTTTTATAGAAAATTATTTCAGTACCAAGGAGCAGTAAAAATCAAACCATTTAGATGTGGTGAAGTGGTGGCTTTATTATGCAATTTAATGCTTCTATTTACATAATGGGTGATGAATAAAGTACTCAGTTGATATCAGTATCACTTTAAGGACACTTGCATTGTTACTGGGATCATGGCATACTCACAACAAAACTGAAACATGTTCTTTAAAAAAAGAAGTTTATGAAGTATATATAAGTATATCAAGTTTTGAACAAATTACATCATACTAAGTGGCTTGCTTACTGTGTGCGTTTATGTATTTATTTATCTTTTACCTTTTTATTAAGTAGTATGTTATTAAGTAGTATGTTGTGTTGTAGCACCTAACAGAGCATCACTTTTAATTGTGTTGTATTGTTCACAATATAACGATAATAAAGGCACTTTGACATTTTGATCGTTTGGGATTTTACAGCTCTAACTTGTAAACTTGTACTCAGGATGACTACATGTAATGTTTTCCTGATTTTAAAAGATGAGTGGAACAGCTTATTAAACTTGCTTAGAGTTAAATGTGCAGTAAATGAATCTATTTATTTGGACATAATGTATAATTCACCAAATCTGTATATTATGTAATCATCTAAAAGCAACAATCAACCCAAGAATGTCATCATACTGTGTATATCAAGATACTGGGCAAAAGTAACACTGCATTTTACTCTGTATGACACAGCTTTCAATTTTACAGTGTGACCTAATCCAAGTTATGGTAGATTGTTCCAGACATAAACAATATTAGTACAGGTTGAAAACTACTACCTGTAGCTATGCAGTGCAAGACAAAGCATCATCATCAACAACAACAACAACAAAACAACTAAAGCAAGACAAAAACAAAGTAGAGAGGGGCAGTGACAGACTTTTCTAGCTGCTTCTCGGGTGTAATTACAGTCAGATTATTCTCCCCCATTCATTGGTCTGACACTGACAGGCAGCATATGAAGCTAATTTAGCTTGCTATCCCACAATAAACCATCAATTATAGAATATATTCAACTTCAAATTTCATAAAACTATATAAAATGAACAAGCCAGTGCCAGTTTCAGGAAACAGTGGTGATTATCAGATGTTATTATTTCTACCTGAATGTCCCATTTATAATGTGAGGCTAACCATGCTCTCTTACCTTCGTGGTTGACATACTGGACGTCACATTGAACTCCAGTTTGTTCTAACGCGGCTAACACTTTGAGGCAATGCGGGTTGCCTTCACTTACAAAGAGCTTCATCTGGCCAGTGGTAGCTACTCCTCGATGTCAGGATTAATGAATGGCTTTGATAGTGACAATATTTTCACTTTACAAGACAAGTGGCTGCTAGGAGGCAAGTTTGCCGGTGAGTGCCGTCCAACACACGCTGATGCAAGCACTGCTGGCTCCGCTAATAATGGCGGAGTTGTAGTTTTGTAACGTTCTCAGCGACGTTGACAGACAACGTAGCTCGCGCTTAAATACACTACGTTACCCATGAGCCATTTCCCGACCGTGCCTCCATATGCACCAGGTAAGTTTGTTTTTATTTCCACTGTAGCACCGCCGGGCGGGATTTGTCTCTTTTTTTCCTCCGTGTTTTACAAGCGTACCACAACGTCGCCTGTTCTGTAATCTGATTGGTCCAGTGTGTATGATAGTGTGCGAGTGTGGCCAATCTTAAAACACCAAACTCGTACAGCGCAAGCTATTTTCTATCCGCTTAAAGAGCCAGAAGGCTGTAGCATCATGGACTGAACTGGGCAACTTAGTACTCATGTATGAGTGTTAAATAAGTGTACGGTGTAGTTCATCTCTGTTTGCATTACTTAAATTGTGTGGAGTTATCAAGATTTTACAAAAGCGCAGTAAATTAATCGAGACGCAAGTCCTGATTTCTCCACTCCAAAAACATTTCTGAGATGTCATCACGTCGCTGCAAAGGTGAGTGATGTTGCCTCTGATGCAAAGATGAGATTTCTGCTGAATTGTGTCGACAGATAACTTATTTTCTTTAGTGAGATATCACCTCAGTGCAAGAAATATTTTTTTATTTTTTTGCATCATAAATAAATGAATCTGTATTTTAATCTATTTATTTATTAGTTAAAATATATTAACTATAAACCATAACATGTTATTGTTGTTAATAGTTAGTAAATAGCATATAATTGTTAATAGTATACAAAAATATAATGTTTTAAAATCAATATACTTTTCAAGTTGTTGGAATACAATATTTTCTGAGTTGCCACATCTGGCCACAGGTTATAGAATATCTGATTCCCATTCAAGCTAATCTCTCTTTCAGAATAATAACACATCCCACTGTTGTTGTGGCTTTAGTGATGTTTATACTGAGCTCACCATTGTGTGCATATGCTGAATTTGTTGATTAATGTTCTTTACTTAGAAAGTTTTCACAGTAAATTGATTTATTCACTGCATGCATTTTCAATATATAATCATAGCATATAATCATAGCAGTGGGGTAGCAGGTCGACCGCTCTTCATGATGTGGATAGCAGGTAGAGTGCTATCCACATCATGTGTCAAGAGGTGCAACTCCTGCAGTAATATTTAGCAATGCAATGGCTCTCAGATCCACAAATAGGTCATACATGTTACCAAAGTAGCAGGTCCACCTTTTCCAAAACAACTTATTTTTCCAAAGCATAGTGTCAACACATATATAACCTGTACCACTGCAGATGATCATACTTAGGTAAGAAATTGTGAGACCACCACAAACCCAGCCCAAGAGTACGCCTTAACACTTAAACCCAACCATTTCCTGTGAAAGACGTCTTCCACTTTTAAAGCCTACCTCCCCTCAACACACACACACACACACACACACACACACACACACACACACACACACACACACACACACACACACACACACACACACACACACACACACACACACACACATTGTCATCTAATACACTACCATTCAAATGTTTTCTATACTTTCATCCTTCAGATGACATTACAATGGTACTGACTCCATGATCTCTGTTGTGGTCATGTCTATTTCCCTCTCATTATACTTCACACTGATGAGAATTGGTAATCTTAACACTTCATGACAGACCTCTTTTCGTGTGGAAATATTTGCATGCTCTGCAAGCGAGTTAGCCCTTGCATGCTTCACAGAAACTGCAATGGACGAGTTAACCACACAGGGTTTGACGGAAACAGTTTTGACTGACGCACTGCATTTTTGCTGTTTCATAATCTTTCTTAAGTCCATGCAAATCAGGAGATTTGCTCCCCTTTTCGCCAGCCTGTGACGACACCGGCTTGAAAGATTATTCTCCAGTTGCAACTTTGCTGATTAAAAGTGCCCCGTACCATGTGCAGTATTAGCAGGAGGGTTGCAAGTTGACTGTAATCACTAGTGTTCTGCACAGACTGTTGTTGTGGATGAAGTGTCAAAGAGATTGAGAGACTGAAGTGTGTTACATTGTGCTGTGTTACTAGTCTGATTATTCTGCAGCTGTGGGATATTTGAGCAATCTGGAGAAATGTTCAGTGTGTGTCTACAATCTGTGGTGTATCACTTTTTTCCCTTTGAGAGGGAGTGAGTCTGCTTGCATGCATAGTATCAGCTGCAGTGCAAAATTACACAGTAGCAGATTTCAGCAAAATCTCATCTCACTTATCTGCTTCAGTTACTCAGACCAAGTGACCCACACAAACACAATGCGTTGCTGCATGCAGATTTTTAACTCAGTTGCAAGTTCTTTTGGTAATATAAGAACTTGCAACTGAGCTGAATATAACAGCTCTGCAAGACATTTTACCTGTGTATAGGCATAATGTTCAGTTTCCAAAACTCGTCGAGAGGAGATGATTCAATTTATTTGTTCATCTTAGTGGCTGCAGTGTGATGCATTGTATTGCATAGTACTGTGAGATGGTTCTTGTATTGTGCAAGTATATTGGCTTGTTTGTATTTGGCTTAATACTTTAGCACTATTTGGTAGGTAAAATATATTTCTGCAGTCGGATGTGGTTGGTGTCCTGTTTGTCACATAGGTGAATGATAACTGATTGTGGTTGAAACAGGATACTCAAAGAACACGTATCTTTCCTATTTACTCATGATACTGTATTGCAGTGTATGGAAGCTGCCTCCCATGTGACAACTACAGTATAGTAGCTCCACCTACATCCACATCTGTTCTTTGTGTTAATCCAGATTAATCCTGCATTTAGTTTAAGTATCTTTACAGTGATTTTTGCTGTTATGTTGTATTATGCATAGGTGCAGCACTATAGACATAACCATGAAAGTTTAACTAGTACCTGTTATATGTCAACAAGTCAACACTTTTATATTCAATGCACTTTTAATAACAGGCATAGTGTGTAATACACTGTCACCACATTTAAATGAAACAAAGTTTGCATTTGAATGAAAAGATTAGTCCATCAACAAAAAACAATCTGCAATTATTTTGAACAAGTAATAGTAATTAGTAAATTAGTAAATAGTAAATAGTGAAAAAAAATACTGCACATCCTCTTATTTCAGCTTCTCAGATGGAATAAATTGCTGCTCACTTGATGTGTATGATATGTCATTGTAAAGCAAGTATATTTGGGCTTTATCAGAGAAAGCAAAACATGTAAAGACATCACCTTTGACTCTGGAAAGTTGTGATGGGCATTTTGTTCTCTATTATTTTATATTTTATAGATCAAATGACTAATCAAAATCACATTAATCAGTTATGACAAAATAATCCAGCGCTGGCAGCCCTAGTTTGCATACACATATCAAGTCAAATTAAGGTGACAGTGAAAGAAAAGTAATTCTTAAGGAACAATGGCACCAAAGAGTTGAATTGACAGACTTGAAGGCACCATAAATAAACACTGTCTAATACCTGACAGATCCTAACCTCTTATTGTTATTTGCATAATGTTCCTTTATTGAACAAATAACCCTTTTAACCCTCTGAAGGCATCAAAGACATGCCTGCATGTGTGCCTCCTCTCTATGAAGCATTTGCCTCAGGAGGTTTAGCTGCTAGCTCTTCCTTGTGCCCCGGCAATATCAGGCTCACGTCAGCAGCACAAGGGCTGAAAGTGGGTCTTTGACTTGTCTGATAGCTTTTGACAGCTCACTCTCATCCCCAGTGGATCAATGGAGCTCAGCGCTCGTCATTGGAAACATCAATGTACGGTACAGTCCCACAGGCTCAGCAACAACCCGCCAGCCCAGTCAGAGGGAGAAGTTTTATTTTTGTAATACTTAAAAAGATCATTTTTGACTTTTATGTGATGTTTTTATTTGCTTCAGTTTCAGCTGAGAACCAATTGTAGAAATAAGGATAAAATTGTGAAAACAATTGTTGCTTGGTAATATTTTATTTTCTCACAATGAAGTACAATCATAAACTATCCACAGCATGCATCATGTTGGTGAAAGATCACCTTACATATGGCATAATTGTGTTTACTGTCATTTCTATCACAACTCTAACTCATTATTCTGTTTGACTTTTGCGGACAAAACTGTTAATTTGTATATCTCGATAGCTTAAGTCGCGTATTAAATCTTAAAATAGCCTTTTAAAAAAACTAATGCAGTTCTTTAGCGTTCAGCAGCACAGGATTATGTCTTCTGAGAAAAGCACGAAAAGCAAAATCTTAAAATGAATTAACTTCCCTGTATGTGCTTCAACAGTTGATAATTAATTAGCAGAGTGATAGACAATGATGCTGACAATCAATTAATCGATTAATCAATTTTCATTTTCATTATTTGGGCAAACATTCATCAGTCCCAAGATAAGCAGATTTGCTGTTTGTGTTCTATATCTTTATACATTGAGTATTTTAGGCATTTTTTTGCCTAGTTTTCTTGTTTTTGTTTGTCAAATTAGTTATCATTTATTTTTTTTAAAAAAAGATGAATTGATATCAAAAACAGTTGCTAATTGCAGCCCTCTAATAGTGTTGTAATATTGGACAAGATTAGAAAGCAAAAGCACATCATTTAATTGGCTTAAAGACATGCTAATACCACAATACTATTCTAAAAGTAAAAACATACAGTGAAAGAGATATTTTATGGTTTCCTACATGAAAAAATGGTCCCGAGAATAAGGAGCTTTTCTTGTAAGCTTATTTCTCAAACAGCATGAAATAAGCTTATTATTCTTTAACTGAAATTACACTGGCTGCATGTTTTTCCACTTTTTTATAAATTGTATGAGCTAATTAAAAATGTGATGCTTAAATTAATTCTTTCAAGAGTTTAAAATGCCCCTGAGCAAACCTGCACTACTTTGCCTAACTGGCAAACACTTGTCTGTCTGGCTGTTCTTTATATTCA
>JANJYP010055958.1:0-17223 GCA_024605115.1 Rastrelliger brachysoma
ATGCCATAATGTGGGATGTGATAAAATGAAATGGCATAAAATAGAGACAACATGTAAGACACATGAAAACATGTAAAGGGAAAGGAAAGTGGAGGATCTTTTGTAAATGGGCTGTGTATTGTCTTCATCCATGGCCAATCAGATAAAAAAAAGCAAGATTGATTTTATCGTAGCCCTTAACTACTCAGTCTGGAGTTTTGTATGATTTTTTTTTTTTTTGGGGGGGGGATTGTTACTTAAGTCAGAGGCAAGCTCAGACATAATGGTATTAAGGTAAACTCAGATGCTCACAAAAACACATTCCTTTGCCCCATTATATGGCCCATTACGATGTAGCTGCTTATTTTTCTCATTTCAGAAAAGTGAGACCAGTGAGCAGCAACCTATCATTGTCACAGCAGACACCAGCTGGATAAGTCACTCTGTAAAATATTTACAAGTAAAAGGGATGTTTTACAGCTTAAAACTTCTGCTGGCCTTTCACTGCCCTCCAAAGGACACATAACAAGACGAGACATAGTAACATACCACATGACATAGTTAAGCAATGTTGGTGTCCAAAAAAAAGAACAATAATTTACACTTATCATGAGATGTTTGATTTGAAAGAGATGTTATTTTAATTTTGATTATAACTATTCTAATTATCTGTTCACTACTCTCACTCTTTCATCTGTTCTTCTCAATGTAAAAATATGATCTATATCATTGGGTCTTTAGGGTTGTCAGTGAATGCATTCCCTTTTATTATGCATTAATTTCAAAAAAGGAGAAACTTCAACACAGGGCCGGCTGCAGCAATGGTGTAACTTCATCACTGACTCAGTCAGTGACAGACATTCAGAGTTATGTGGCCAGTCCGTAGCCAGTCCAACAAAAAGCTGCAGCAAACAACTGTCTGTCTGTCTGTAGATAGTCTAAATTACGACAAAAGTGTGTTTGCTTATTGACAGAAGAGAGAAAAAGAGGTAGCAGTTATGGTCGCTGAGTCAGATGGCCAGCTGAGGAGTGATGATGGAGTCACCAGAGTAAGAAAAGATATGGCAAATGGAAAGAGAGACAGAGGGTGGGGGCAGGTAATCCAGGTGTGTCAGCTGTCTGCCCGTCTGCATATTTGTGGTCGCTGAGGTTACTACATAGAAGAGTATGAGGAGGGGTACCTTGTCTAGGGCAGATGGAGGAGTGGAAACAAGGTGTGTCTTTAAGAGCAATAGATTAGGAGGGAAGCTTATTCACAGGTACACTCTCAACTGTTGAAGGCTTTGATGAGGCTTACCAATTCAAACCTGATACCAGGACCAATTCTTATAAAACCCATCAGAAAACAAAACCTTCACTTACTGGCTTTCTATAACTAATAGGCTGGTGGTTTCACAAAACAACACAACAAAAGGTTTCATATTAAGCCTACTATACTAACTTACCCAGTGATCCTGACTGAGTGTGTGCCATGTTTGCGGTATTGTTGAGGTTTGGCAAAGCTGACGTCAGTGTGTTTGTAGATCCCACTCTTATAGACAAAGAAGTCCTCGTGGACCTCCATAATAGCTGCAAGAACAAACAAGCTGGGAGTATTAATAGGAGGATATAACACACACATATATATATATATACACACACACACACACACACACACATGCACATGACTTCCCTTTTTAAGAGCTGCTTAATCTATTATGTGTAGTTTAAGATAAAAATCTTACTCAACCCTAGATTAATCTAAAAGTTATTTCCTAATTTCGCCAAGCACAAATTTCAATTTCTCCCCAGAGTCACACACACCCACACATCAGAAAAGGGAGCTGTTTGTGTGCACTATTGTGTGCTGCAAAGCTGAACTCCATGTGACTTTCCTATTCCAGCTCAATTGGAATAACTTTCTGGATGTACAGCTAAGATATGCCCTTATTTGGAAGTCCACCTACACTGAGTCATGTTTTTCCTTGGCTAAGAATGCTATTTTTTACCACACCTCTTATCAACAAATTATGGAATGAAACAAGCACAAACAAAACCACACACACACACACACACACACACACTCTCACACACAAACCTCTATGCCTTTGTGTTAGAGAAAGTCAAGCAAAAAGGAAACTTGATGTGATGCCAATAAGTCTTCCTGGACTGCTAAACAATACACACACACACACACACACATATACACACACACGTGACTCAATTCAAGTGTACTTGACAATGGTCCAGATGGGCACCAGACAGTGAGGCATGCGAGTAAAGGAAGGTCAGCTCCACTATACTGACATGAAAGCCCATCATTTCTGACCAGGTTACTGGGGTCAGAGTTGAAACGCAGGACAAAACCGTCAGGATCACAAGGTCAAACATGACATCATGAGAGGTCAGATACCCAGTATGAGCCTTCAAGGTACACATGTTTGGAATAATTTGTGTGTTTTCCTACTTGTCCCTTGGGATTAAAAAGATACATGCACTTGGGAGCACACTGTGTGCTCCCAAGTGCTCCCAATATTAAAATATTGTGCATTTAAGGATCGCACACATGCACACACACACACACATGCACACACACAAATAGCTTTACCTTGCACAGGGCCATTATCCATAATCTCTTTCATGATCTCCTTGTCCTAAGAGAGAGGATAGATGGAACGATTTATAGATGGAGGAGAGAGAGAGAGAGAGAGAGAGAGACAGAGACATTATTACAAGACAGTAAAATGGAGAGGATGAAAACAATCTCTGGATGTTAAGAGTCAGATAACAAGATTGAGTCCAGCAGGGCCCACTGGTCTTAATGCCTGACTTATTGACTTCACAGGTCATCAGGAGACAGAAATAACAGTCCGTAATGATTTTGAAAGGCATTATCTGTCATTTAGCATTGATGGATGTTCCTGATAAACCACATGTTGACCATAGCTCAATGGTCAACTTAGAGTTGGATGAGATGCGAGTAGCAGCATGCAGAGATGGCTTCTGGAAACAGTTTTAGGGAATGTTATGTGATACTCTGTAGAAGAGGGGCAGGGGTAAACAAAGTTGACACAAAGGAATGATTTTTTTTACAAATTTAGATCATCCAGCCACTAATAACCAATTGTGATTCATGTTTGCCAATTTATTTTTTTAACTCACAGTTGTTAGGAATAACTGCAGTAAAATATATAGGCTAATGATATATGTTACTAATAATCCAGCACAGTTGTCTATATTTTCTTAACCAGTCACTATTCTTGAACAGTATCAACTGACTGATTCTGGTTCACATCACCCTGTATTGCAGCTGAGCAATAATAGCTACCGTGTAAACACAGTACAATAATTTGATATTAAAAGGTCACAGTAATGAAATTACACTTTGAGTTTAGAAATAATAACAGACAATGATTATGCTGCTATCCTGAGTATAGTCTTTAAATTGGTATAATTCACTCACTGATATCCAATATTTTTGGAGGCAAAGTGGTAATCAGAGTAGAGTACTGTATAATTCTGTATTATATTTCTATAGACCTCTTAAGAAGGTCAGGACCATGTACGTTACCAGCTGAAGATAAAAAACAATTTCTTGCCCTTTGTGGCTTCACTGGAGACGGCTTCCCAGCACTTAATCCTGTACATTCCCATGTTCATTCACAAGAGAGTCAAGTATGCATGAGGAAAGTGTGCAAAAACACATACTGCAATAAACACGTGAGAGAGATTACAGACTACTGTAGCACGAGGGAGTCAGAAAAAGGTACAGCAATCTTATGAAAGCTCAGTGTGGAATTGATATTAAAGGCTTTTTATTCTGGTTGGATGTTAAACTGATGTAAGAGAGATGTGGATCATATATTTGTGGGTGAGTTAGAAAACCTGTGTGTATATGTGCATCTTTTTCATCTCTGTTGGTCTATTGCTTACGTTGGATGAGAGCCTGTAGGGTGGTGTTGACTGGTAGATGTCATTGTGGTAGTTGTGTGTGTTGGGGCAGCGCTGTGTGGCCTGCCTCTTCCCCCGGCCAACTGAACGACTCTGCATCATACAGCGGCCAATCTCTGCTGGTGTTTGCTGTGGAGGCACATATGGGTAACAGTCCTCTGTCACGACTCTGTGAGAGGAAAAATGGAAAGATTGAGCAATTCTTTAATAATTACTACTTATTTGCATGCAGTGTTACTTTTTTGTTTCCAGTTCATATAAAAGGGGGTCTTTACCCTCTACGTCGGAGGTACCACCAGGCTCCATCAATGCGTCCACCAGCACAACCTCCCTGGTTTCTTGTGTCGCAAGAAATGAGGTTCTGTGGCGACAGCTGAGGAGTCATGTGACCCATTGACTGGATGGAGATTCTGTCCGATGCCACAGCTAATGACAGGAATAGACAATATAACAGACAATATTATTAAGTTTCATGCCCAAAACCTTTTCAAAAGTATTTAAGCACTGTATGTGATTGCTTTATAATCACACCAAATGATTTTATCCCCTAGGTTGCTACTATTTTGTAACCAAAGGACCTCAGCAAGCTAAAATACCGTATGATAACCAGTGTCAATTAAACATCAGGAGACACACACATACATGTACTCGTACATTTTTTAGGTGCTGGTTAACAAATATCTTCATAGAAAAACTAAAAGATATTGCATTGATCCATCTTTCCTTCTACACAGACATGAAAATATTTCAATAACAAACCTGAAGAAAAAAAAATCATGGTCAAAACATCAGCTACAAAGCCTGCCAGCATAGCATCAAAGAGGTCTTTTTTCTTTCCTGTATGATGTTCTCACATGCAGTACATTTTAGAACATGCCCAGGTTATCCTGTTAAGGGCTTACCTGCAGTTGAAAAAGCCCAGGAGGCTGCACAGTTTCCTTGGTCAAGTGGTTCATGAATCTTCCCAGGCCATTTCTCTACTGAGTTGAAGAACAGCGGTAGACGGTCTGTCTGAGGATCCATGTTCATCTGCCAGGAGGATAGATGAAGAAAAATCCCAGTTAAGAAGACCACACAAAACTCAAATTAATAAAGCATTAATTTTCTTGATAGCAGTCATCACAAATGAAAAAAGGATTGAAGTAAATTTGAAGCAATATAAAGCTGCACAGTGAGATATGTGTATATTTAGTCTCAGGTGGTGCAGCATATTGTTTGCATACAACAGAACACAAACTAACAGCTGCAATTAAAATACTTGTGGATGGTTTTTGGACGACAAGTTTGCATCACAGGCAGATTACATAAATCTGCTAATCAACCCTCCAGTAGAAGGGACTTATTCACAGGTGATTAGGACCATTTGGCCTAGTGTCAATCACTGATGCTGTGAAATAGACAGCAAACTTTGATCCTCATCCTCTCGATTAAACTATGGGGACATTTAGTTATATCAGTCTTAAATCTGATGCATCATTTGGAGACAGTGAACTTTCATTCTTCAGGGAGGCATCTATATAGACTATCAATATTAGTTTGATAATAAATTATTAGAGGTATTCATTAAATCTTTATTTTCTGATAGTGCACCTTCACCTGTAGGTGCGCACATGATTAACATGCTCAATCTATTAGTCTCCTCTTCGGTTGGATGTGTTACTGTACGTGTGATAATGGTGCACACACTTTTGTACAAATCACTTCCCTTCTCTCTCAGAAAATGCCTGGCTGCCTGCACTGCATTCCTTGGATTATCAATGTATTCAGAGCACAGATACACAACAAGGGAATTTGCTGCTGGTCAGAGATTTCTAGTTATGGAAGGTCAAAGTCCAAACACAAAGACACCTGACCAAAAGGTGTGAAAAAAAGAGACATTTCTGCAAAGAGGAATATGTTATTACANCTTGCTGCTGGTCAGAGATTTCTAGTTATGGAAGGTCAAAGTCCAAACACAAAGACACCTGACCAAAAGGTGTGGAAAAAAAGAGACATTTCTGCAAAGAGGAATATGTTATTACATGTGTGCATGTGTGATAAATAACTTCATGAATTTCCCATCCCTTGCACAAGAGTCTGTAGACAAACAGGAAAAGAAAGATTGAAGAGAGATTTATGAATGGGCTCTGATCTGGTTCCTGGCACAGGTATGGACATGCAGACGACGGAAGAAGAAGGAGGGGGAGTTTGTGAAGTTTTAGGGCGGAAGAAGTTGTGGAATGCTGGGAAAAGTTAAGGGGTAGGGGGTTGTGAATGGATGAAGCGAAGGATGGAGAGTGGAGGAGGGGTGTACACTGAGAAGGAGGATGCTCTTTATTCTCCAGGCAGCCACCATCCCCTCCATCCACTCTGTCTGAGCTTTGAGTTCAGTCTAATGTAATCTGTCTGGGTAAAATGTAAACAAAGGCTGAACAGCTCAGACAGGGTTGGGGCATGCTAACGGGCCACCATAATTAGGTGAAAAACTTTTTGATCAGACCTCCTTTGTTATAGTAGCTGTTAAAACTGCATATCGCAACATC
The DNA here is from genome assembly GCA_024605115.1 of Rastrelliger brachysoma. NCBI lineage: Eukaryota > Metazoa > Chordata > Actinopteri > Scombriformes > Scombridae > Rastrelliger > Rastrelliger brachysoma. The sequence continues at coordinate 6,432 of JANJYP010055958.1, forward strand.
ACAAAATAGCAAGCTCCAACAAATTGTTCACAATAACAACTGTAGCAATTTACAAATTCTCCACATTCTCACCTGCTGATACCACTTCCTGCCTCCCTTCACCAACACCCCCCCACACACACACACACACACACTCACCCAAATATGCACCCTACATGTGTCACATTTCTGACTGATTTACATTTATTTATAATTTTTAAATATTTTTTATTGTGTAGTTATGTACCGTAACTGGCTGAAAAGTTGAACACAATAATAAGATATTGACTTTCATTGCTCAAAAAAGGCTTTAAATGATCGATCAAATCCTTGCTTGCCCCATCCACCTCAATGTTGGGTACATTATTGCAAATACTGTTTAAATACACAGAACTTGAAATTTGGGGAATTTTGTGAATTATACATAAGAAATATGGACTATTTACATTTACGTGACACTATAAAAAAATCATCTTGGGCCAGAAGTATTATCGATAGAATTAGAGATAATACCAGTCCCTTGGGAAGATATCCCTACTTTTAATCTCTTTTTAAAGCAAAGTCAGGGTTTGGAAGTGAGACACAAACAGCAACACCGGAGCTGACAAGGATTTGGTGTTTCCTCGCCTACACTGATTTATACTTGTCTTAATTATTTCTTTTCTTTTAGTTTCTATTGGTGTTTATGAATTGTGTGAGGACTATTTTGTACCTGGATCTCATTCATGTTCATAATAGTCCTGGAGGGTCTCTGAGTTCCCAGGCGGTAGCGGATCCCCTCATCCAGAGTCATGCCATAGAGCTGACTGTAGTTGGCTGCTTTCCACCTGACAAAGCAGAACAGGTGGAGAGAAAAAGAAGAGAGTAAACATGATTGTAAGCAGAGTGAGCAGAAAAGATCTTATTGTATACCATCTGCTTATTTGTACATGTTTGTTTCTTTTACCCATAGTTTCCTCTGTTGACAGCATTGATCATGTCAGGCTCCATCAGACAGGCATTCTGTTCACACTCCCAGCGTCCTGTGATCCCACACGTACTACAGAGGAGAAAACACAAATTGACAAATTTCATATTTGTTGTAGTTGTAACTTATTTCAATTTTCATGTTATAGTCAGTGAAATCAGAGGACATCTCAGAATAGAGCAAATATTCCAGGACTCAGTGGAATTCCTGAATAAGATATTAAAAGAGAGGAGAACGTCGCAAGCTGGAAAATGAGGGGAAAGCACAGAATGAGGGAGAGAAGTTAAAGAGAACATGAGCCTTTTAAGGCTACAGAATGCAAATCCTTTTTTTAGTCAGAAGAAAAGCAGAGTGACTAAAGAAGTCAAGCAGATGGCAGAAGAGATAAGAAAGCAGGATATTAATCGTGACATTCAGATGTTTACTTTGGGAACAGTCAAAAACAGACCAACTGTGCACTGTGTACTTGTTGATGACTCACTATGAAGGACTTTGTATGTGTGTGGGTGTGTGCATGTGTGTGTATGTATGTAGCCAGACACACCAACAAACCACTGTCATTGATAAATAACGATACACTTGATTTCAGCTTACTTCGGCTTACTCACTTATGCTTAATAATTAAGTCATTGGAATGTTGTTGTTCCTAAGTGTCACCAAAGTTGCATAACTTGCAAAAATTGATCATTTTCAGAACATTTCATCTCATATAATTTCAAAATTCAAAAGAAAACTCCAAACCAGTCCCTATAATAATACTACAGAATATTTGAAATGCCAAGATACACTTGTTTTCTTCTCACCTGTAAAACTTGATGGGTGAACATTTATGTCTGTTCTTACCTATAGAGACATTTTGCACCATCATACATTTTAAACCCAGTATATCAGTTTGTTAATATGACAAATTTTCACTCATCACTGCTTTCCATATCAAAAAGTTGTAAGGACTTCAATGAGAGGGGGATCATCAACTCACAATATTCATTCAAGATTCATATAGACATGTATGGGCTACCACCCACTCAGTCTACTGTACAGTGCATCATGTTTACAGAGAGGGGAACCTTCACAGGAAGATTATTACACACAGACACACACACTGTGATAAAAACGCCAAATTCCCCTTTCGTCACACTGAAATCTACAGACTATGTATCACTTTTCAAACTTCACTCTTCCCTGCAGGGACATGAAGACACGTGAAAATACAATATAGGGGCACCTACATACACACTTTACACACACCCCACAGAGGAGTGTCTTATGGCTTTGATTAGAGGAGGAATACAGACACGCAGTGCAGTGCCAGGGCTTCAAAAACAGCAATAAATTCACAAAGTAAATGAGTGGGGCATACACCGGACACACATACAGGCGTAACGACAGACTTGCAGAGGCAGGAGGAGAGAGTGTGACTGAGAGTGAAATATAAGTGTTTGAAGAGACAGTGGGCGGCCATATTTCACATCCTCCGTCACACTCCCTATTAGAGTCAGACACACTTCTGACCATACAAACACACACTTTTATCATCTAAATGTACACACCTGAGTTACATGAGATGTACCGATCCAGACAGTGGGAACAGAGCCATGTTTGTGTATGTACAGATATGTTATCTTTACAGTCTGAAAAACTGTACAGCATAAAAAGCCCAAGACGACATTGGCTCTTGGCCAATATGAGGTACATAAAGAGAGCTGAAATGCAGCCAAATCAAAGGCGAGATAGTTGCTCCTTTTGGCTGTGTGAGATTGCGGGTGCGAGCAGGAGGCGCCACGTTATAGATCATTCAGAGATAAAGCGTTACTATATCAGGATGCCAACAGCTCAGGAAGGAAAAGGCCTCAGCTGGAGATTCCATTAACACAACAGAAGACTGCCACACATATCATGAAGCATGTTCACAAACACATGCACACAATGATAAACATAAGAGTTGTTTTAATATTTCATGCTCANCTATAGATCATTCAGAGATAAAGCGTTACTATATCAGGATGCCAACAGCTCAGGAAGGAAAAGGCCTCAGCTGGAGATTCCATTAACACAACAGAAGACTGCCACACATATCATGAAGCATGTTCACAAACACATGCGCACAATGATAAACATAAGAGTTGTTTTAATATTTCATGCTCACATTGTGCTGTGTTTTTATGATGCCAGGTGCTGACACAATCTGCCTAAAAGTTATTACATTACTATATTTGACAAATTTGGCATCCTTTTTTGTTGAGGTCAATGGACAGTATAGGAGGAACAGCTAAAAGCATGTGGTAGCTCAACCACTGTCAATGTGAGTTGCCTGTTGTCTCAAAGCGGAAACCTTGTTCTCCACCCTGCAGCCCTGATTATAAGAGTTGAGAGGAAGCACATTTGGGATATTGATAAATGGAGAGAGTGGGAGTGTAACAGGGAGTGTGTGCATGTCTCTCCATGCCAAAGTTGTGATACAATTTTTCAAATCTCCATGTGTTTTGCCTTAGCATACACGTGTGAAGGCGTATGCACATAAGACTCTTTTGTTTGGAGGTGAAAGGGGGAGTTAGCACATAAATGCTATTTTCTAGTGACCTGGAAGACTAGAGGCTATTTTTACCATGTGCCTCCTGTTTGCTCAACCTCCACAAGTCTTTCCTCATGAAGAAACATTAGCTCTGCCATTTATCAACTCAGGCTGACTTCCATTCTCACCCATCAGCCCCTTTAGGTCAGACCTAATTGAGCTGCCTTGATAAGAGTCATACTTAAGGCCTATCAAATTGACAGAGTGCAACTACTTGAGCTGAACAGCTGCGAGGCTTAAAGTAGATGGTGTAGATATCGGGTGGGTCAGCTCGGTTTGGTGAGACATGTCATGACAAACAGCCACAGTGTGTTCTTGTTGTATTAAAATAAATATAATATAGATGTACAAATGGATGTTAAATCAACATTTGCCTATGTGTCTGCAAGCATGGACATTCACACTTAGGGATTTTGAGGAACCACACAGATGTGATAAACCTCAGTAGAGAGGAGGTGAGGAATTCAATTTCTCCTCTTCCTGCCTTCACTCATTTGACCTCCTGTGTCTCCTTCTTCTAGCGTCTCTTTCTAGAGCTGTTCTACATCACCTTGACTGTCATTTATATCATGCAGAAATGACAACAGCAACTCACAGGCCATGGAGAAAAAAAGACACTGTACACAATATCCACAATATTAGAGGAGACTAGATTTTCATCAAAACCAGCACAGCTTCAAAGCTCAAGAGGAAATCTGTTTCAATTATGATAAAATTAGCCATGTTACTCACATAGCATTATTAAAAGATTTGAAGAAATAGCATCATGAGGCCTATTCTGATTTATTTTGAAATATGAAACTGCTGTATATCCTGCTACAGAGCCACACTACCAAGATGATCTTTATTTGATGATTTGACTGAAATGTATGTTAAATTCTACAGCAGAGAATATTAAGAAATGCACAAGAGATATGCATCTTTTAAAATTGTNTTCTTTATTTGATGATTTGACTGAAATGTATGTTAAATTCTACAGCAGAGGATATTAAGAAATGCACAAGAGATATGCATCTTTTAAAATTGTCGCCCAGATATGCAACATCATTTGCTTGAATATTTGAGTCGTTGAAGTAATTCATTAACGTTTTTGAACAAGTAGATAAAGAGTGCATAGATGAAACAATCAAACAATGATTGAAAAAATGTTTTGCTAACCTTAAGCTACTTAAAGGGACCTCTACGGGGAACCCCAGGCTTAAGAATTTGAAAGAGAGTGATGGAGAAAGAAGGAGGGGTTTACATACCATAAATTGCAGTTCTCTTTGTATGTTTGCCCCGAAAAGAACTTGTTTCCATTTCTTTCGCAGGTGCCTGAGAGGAGACAAAGAGAGGCAGCTTAATATACATGGATTTGGTGTGGCAAAGAAAAAAAATCTTGCCACTAATCTCAAAGAAGCCTCAACTTGAGAGGCAAAAATGAAAAGCAGGGACGTAGATGACATGTACATGTCTCAGTATAATGTAATCACAGTGACCTTCACTTGAAACCACAACAAAAAGTGTTAATTGTAACTTTCTTTGTCAGTGTGTGTGTGTGTGTGTGTGTGTGTGTGTGTGTGTGTGTGTGTGTGTGTGTGTGTGTGTGTGTGTGTGTGTGTGTGTATACAGTGTGCAGGTCGGTTTGTGAGTGTACACACAGAATATGTGAGGTCTAAGGAGTTCTGAGCTCCAGTAATCCAGTGTAGGAATGCAGCGTTAGCTTCTTTCCTGCCTTCCCAGGCTTCCTAGGCCTTCATCATGCTTTTACCAGCTTGTGCTTCACTTTTCCACCTCTAGTGAAATGGAGAGCCAAGAAAGTAGCCAGTTCATTATATCCATAATTAAGCACCAAAAATTATCAACTTGTATAAACTGTAGTGATGGCGTAAATTCACCTTTGTCATAAACCACTAAAATAATGTGGCAGAGAATATTCCGTTTGAACCATTACACTTGAAGCTTGAACCCTGCTTGTTTCAGATGAGGAAACCTTTATGAGATAACCTAAACCTTTTATTGCCTCCGTAACAGGCTCCCAATGACTTCTATCTATGGTAATTTACAATGCAAGGTGTTGTCAGTATGAATTTCTGAAGGAATTTAGGACATGAGCTCAGAGAATTTACAGTGTGAGGAGGTTTCCTGTCTTCTGGTGTGAGGCCCAGTGAAGATCAAAGATTTATGACTGAGGCCCTCAGTTAACCACCTACCCACCTTGCAGCTGTCTGACAGTCTATCACAACTCAGTTATGGCAGAGCTGCAGGGTGTGCAGTTACACACTGATAGAAAAGTATTATATACAGAGGAAATTGACAGCGTGTAATTTAATTTGAAGCTGCATCTGTGACATTCTATTCAGCACAATAAAACATGCATTTGTTTTCTGTAAGTGAATATATGGAATTATATAATGACTGATAACATAATAAGTAAAGTCCAGCTAAAGTAAATAAAACATTGAATACTGAATTATGGGTTGCAACAGTCTAACTGCCGGGCAGCGATAAGAGAAACGGCCTGTTGTAAAAGTCTGTCACCACCTTTCTTTTGAAGTGCTGTAGCCTTTCTCCAGGCCTTGTCACTGATTGGTCAAATACATGTGTGCGTGTGTGCATGCTTTTGCACATATGTTCACAAGCACACAAGATGTGTGTGCACATGCATTAGCTTGTGTATGCACGTCCCACCTCATGAACCTTACCTTGTTGTCCAGGGAACACATACCTTGATGGACACCACTACCTCCTGTCCTGCACCCGTTGTCTGTCACTCCCCCTCTCTACATAGCCCACATTCTTTCTCCTGACCCCCATTCATCCCACCATCCACCCCTCCTCCCCCTGTCTGGGTTAATAAGAAACCCACTGTTCCCTGCACTTTTCTCAGGTAAGTCTCTGCTGTCGCTGGCACATTTTACACCTCCGCTCTGAAAGAGTGGCACTAACGCTGTGTGGGGACACCAAATGTAGTCAACTAGTTGGAGAAGTTAAATCGGCTTAATCACTTAGGGACTATATGAAAGTTAACAGTGCGGGATCTGGGTGTTAGTCCCTTATTTCCATGAAGGGAGGGTAGTCTGATATTTTATGGGAAAGCAAGGAAGGGTCTTTTATTTTATTCTTGCACCATATTTCAGCCTTCCCTTCAGAGACAATCAATGTGACTGTTTTGAAAAACACAATACACAGTGTGGAGCTGATTGGTTACTTTTATCTATATCCTTTGCAGTTGCTCCTTTATTCTGCATCATAGCAGCTACAGCAACAGCCACAAAAACAGCCAGTTTGCACAATCAGTGACTGTATAATTGTTTATTTATGCACTCCTTTCAAAATTAGCCAGTGATTAGATTAGGGATTCAACCATCCTTCACACCTCACTCATTTTTGAGTCCCTTATCTTGAAGTAATATATCTGTCTTGTAAGGTTGAAAGAGGGAAGGTTTGCGATTGTAATTCATTTTCAGTCAGTCATGTCAGCAGGGTTCTTTGCTGCTCTGACTGTGCTGAGTCTGAAATAATTAACCACAACAAGCCCACACACACTCCTGTTAAAGTCACCGATGCACACACAAACTTACCAATGAAAGGTGGCTCCACGCCGAGACATTGATTCCAGAAGTCAGGGCAGCAGTCAGATACAGTGCGATTGCAGAACAGGTCACAGTAGCAGATGGTGTCCAGGTAGGGTACTGTGCACAGGTCATCCCTACCAGGACAGCAGCCTCCTCTCCTCTGGCAGTATGAGCCATAGGGATCCCTGATGCCACCTACATGGAGTGGACTGGCGAGCTCCCTTTTGGTCCTTCTTGATAGGATTCTTTCTGCAGTTCTCTCTTCAACCATCAGCAGCAGCACCACCACAGTCAACAGAAGGTGTTTCATTGTAAATCTGTGTAAGAATGCATACAGAAAATAGGGTATACTGTAATATTTATGATCAGGTCATAGATCTATATGCCTTAATCTTGTGGACAGTTACATAATGGAATGGAAAATGTTTGCTTGCTTTCCAAAGAAGACACACTTCTTCTTACAAGAGAAGAGGTGAAAAGGTTACAGTGTGAGCAACTTAATTGGGGTATGACTGCTGCCAACACACCATCTACTTCCTGCTGTGAAATTCACATAGGCAACATACACACTGATATACAAGTTGGTAGCATACACACACAAAAAAAGATATCTTCAAAGTTGGCCATCAAATGATCCAAACAGAAACTCACATGATCCTTTGTGATCATCTGCTTATTTTTTCCCCAATTTTCCTCTCAAGCAGCCAAGGCAAACAGCAGCTAAATATGAAAATACACTCAGCAAGAAAGTGGGAATGATAGAAACATACGGCTCTTTAAATGTTGGGGTCATATTAGGTCATAAGACAAAAAGCTGGTTCCCTGAGATTGCTACACATGTACCGGGCGGTCCCACACTATGTTTTTTTTTTTTTTTGGGGGGGGGTCATAAATGCTGGTATTATTTTTATTCATGCAGATCACCTTGAAATACGACATTTTATCTCAGAGGGACATGCCAGCACTTTTAGAATGAGGGAGAAACATTATCACCCAAGATTAGAATGGTTAATGTCATGGAAATAAAATAATGTAGTGCGATCAACGGGATGAAGAAGTTTATCTAAATGCCATGTAACAGATCAGACCACAATGAGCATTTAAGAACAAATTATTGAAGTTGAGGGAAGGATGTTAGATGATCAGCACTTTGAGAAGTGTGTGAAAGTAACTGATAAAGATGTTAATGTTACTTGGTTTAATTTGGAAAAAAGTCCTATTAAAGGTATATTATAACCCTATGTGGTGATCTTTAACTTTATATATGATACATCTTGATATGGATTTTTTTTTGTGTACATGTAAAAGTCTTTCAATGGGCAAGTGGTTAAAGTTAGGCTTAGACAAGCAGTGATTGTTATTAGGAATAGGGTAGGACTCTAGGAAATGTATGTACCTCTCTCAGTGTGTGTGTGTGTGTGTGTGTGTGTGTGTGTGTGTGTGTGNAGGGGTGGGTGGTGGGTCAGTGGCGGGGGTTGAGTGATCCAAACTCACTCTCAGGCTTAACAAAGGTCAAATCCATGTGTATGTGTTTATTGGTCTCAGGTTACAGAATAGTGCGGTCTATGAAGAGCCAGACAAAGGCGAGGGGTTGGCCTGCTGCTTACATAAATAGCATCATTAATTATCCAATCAGATCTCAGAACACAATAGACACTCTGCACATAAAGCGGGGGCTCCGGAAAAGATCTTTGCTGTGCTGTTTTCTGCATGACTGCGCCTTTAGTTGGAACACACATACCACACTCCACACTAGCACAGATGCACACACACACACGCACACACACACACACACACACACACAAGCATATGGCAGCATGGGATGGGCAGGTCTCCTCCTTTACACAAGTGTTTTGTTGTGGCAAATCCTGAGCAGCAGTGCAATAAAAGACCCACCAGTCTGCTAAACGAGCTGCTGAGACCTTCAGGTCAAACTGTCAGGGTGAAAAAGACCACAAGTGCTAATCATAATGCTGTCTGCTAACAATACTTTAGCAGTAGCTTGTCTATACAGACAATAGCATTTGTAACCAGCAGCAAAAAAAATCATCCTTATTCGCCCAGTAGCTCTCAAATAATGTGAGATAAGAATGATCATTTCAGCATATTATCTTATTTGGACTAACTCTCATGTAATAACTCAATATTTCTGACAGATTTATATGGTGCCATATGATAAGGAGAAACATTTAATATGAAACAACACTTAAGGTTGCTTTTCAGTACATAATACATGTCTTTAGTCTTGTTTCTGAAGTTTACAGAGTGTCACCAAAGCTGCCATATGGTCCATCAGTGCTCCTGACAGATGTAGCCAAGCTACTGATTCCACACTGCAGCTATGGGAAAGATGAACCCTTAGCATGTGGCTCACACACTATAAACAAATACTGTACACACACACATCGCACAACTTTCATCCAAGAAGTCATTGTTATCCAGCTGGACCTTCACCCCAGCTTCAGGACCACAAACAGAGCATTACAGTATGTAAGACTCATTATATCACACTCAAATGCATTATTAAACAGCCACTTATCCCCAAATTAGAAAGTGTTATGTAGCAATCCAGTTAATTATGCTTCAATTTTCCCCTGGTTTTTAGAGATGTAATTAAAAAGCAGCACTTCTCCAGAAACAGTGTTTCTGCTAGTCTAAACAATGCACAGACCTCAATGTGGGCAAATCAAACTACTTTATAATAGTCAGCTGACAGCATGATCAACATGTTGTAACTTTTTAATACTGTGGGCACCAGAAGTGAACTAATTATCTAAAGCTATCTATGTGGTTACAATTAAAGGTGTGTGAAAAAATCTGGAAAATTTGAGTGAATCCAAACTTAAATTTCCCCTGCTTAGACATGCTCTGACCACACTTTTTCTTTCATGCAGCTGAACTTTGAGATTTCCTTGCACACCCTGATAAATCAGCCTTCCTGGATCAGTGTGTTATTTGTAAAATCCCATTCACACAACCATGGACTATTGTGCTCAGCTGTATTTTTGTAAAACACCCACCAGGTCAACGTAGTGGTGAACAGAGAACTTTTTAAATACTGTACAGGTGTTTAATGAGGCTTGCACCACAACAGGTGAGTGAAGGGATTAGGGCTTGGTCAGGCTCATTGTGAGGTACACAAGAGGAGCAGCCACACACTCAGTGGACTCAATAACCTCTTTCAAAGAAAAAAATTCTCACCAGTCTTCCAATCATATTATCAAATCTATTTATAACATTGTGAATATTGTGTCTTGGCATCCAACACCTAGAAACTAAATATGTTGTAACAGTTAAGACTTGACTAATGAGAGAAATATTAATGGTAACATGAAGTGTATGCCACGATGTGACGTTTAGCCTGCACCTGCCTGGGGTCTGGCAGAGGAGACGGAGAGGGTAAAAGAGAAGAGAGTTCTTTACCTTGTTTGGAGAGAGAAATCAAAGGGGGTTTTTTAATCCGACAGAGAAGTGCTGTGTTGATTTCTTGCCCAGGAAGTCCTTCACAGGTGTTTAGGTAAAAAGTCAGTCTCCTTTTTTTCTGTTCCTCTCTCTCTCACACAGGATCTGCTCTGTCACATTCTGTCTTCTCTATATACAGGCAGCCAGCGAGGCTAACCACTCCCCCCAATGCCCCCCCTTCACTCTCTGCCCTGTCCCCTGGATATACTTGGCTTCACTGCCTCTCTCTCTCTCTCTCTCTCTCTCTCTCTCTCT
>JANJYP010055991.1:0-29100 GCA_024605115.1 Rastrelliger brachysoma
ATGCCTGACATGTTAACGTTGTCACTGTGAGCATGTTCCCATGATTATATTAGCATTTAGCTCATAGCAACACTGTATAGAAGTATAGTAACATGTAGATGGTAGGATAGTTGTAGAGTATTAGTCTTGTTTCACTACACTCAATACAGATTTCATCCAACGTTGTATTCCAATGTGAATGCAATGTAACTGCTGACAAGATTATATATGACCACATTTAGGAAAATTTGATATTTCTTATATAGATGCTGCTAAAACAAGATGAATCCAAATGACCAAAATTACAAATCTGGAATAGTAATTCTTCTACAAAGCTCTAATATTCCCAATAGTGTTTATTCTTTCCCCCATTAAAGCCATCAAACATCTAACTAACACTTAACTAAAACTTTTCTATGTGAGGCTGCTGCTGCTCTGAGACTTCTTTGAACATTACTATCTATCATCTGCAATTGACAACTTCCTGTTGTAGTAATTCAGGACAGATGAGGAGGAAATGTACAAAAAAGTTACTTTTATTTCTCTGGATGGAACATCTCACTTGTATTTTCAACCTGTTTAACTCCACCCCTCCCTCTCACTGGCGTTGCACACTGGGTTACTGTATGCAATGCTCCGCTATACTGCAAAGCATACCAGTCCTATATGTACTGTAGGCCTTGTCGAGTTTTTGGATACACCTTTATTTCCCTTCCACAGGATGACTGTGGCGCAATATCAAAACCAGCAAATACAAAAGTATCTCACATCCATCACCGGGACAGATGTTTGTATCTCCTTGTGTGTGGGTATGGAGGTGAGAGGTGACAGCAGGATCAGCCAGATTCCACAGTAACACAGAAAGAAGATGGAGTAGCATGAGTTGTTGTGATTTCTCTTTCTCTCTCAGAGGAGGTCCTATTTATCAGGGTCGGGGGTGAGAGGCAGCATTTATCATGGCCGAACCCTGGCTCGGTACAAGGCTGCTGGAGACTCACTGAGACCCCCCGCCTGGCTGAATTGCAAAAAAAAAAAAAAAATCCAGTCAGCCGATGAAAAAGGGAGATCCTGTGACCAATAAAGAATAAACACGAATAATCTGTCACCACTTACTGTGTGCATCTGACTAATCCCCGTTGCACCACTGTTATTTATCCTGTATTTGTTTGCAGATTGAAGTTTTAGCTCCAGAAACATTGGCGTCGCTTCAGAAGGAATAATAAGCTCTTTTGGCATTGGTCCCTTAGATGTTACTAATCCAATGAAGTTATTTCTGCATCCTGAATTACTCCACTTTAATGTGCAGTTAACACGTGCATCAGTTTGAGAAAATATTTGCTCTGTTCACTTCAACAGACGCTTGGCTAAGACCTACTTCTACTGTTGCTATGACTGTCAAGCTTTCCAATCGTTTAGCGCACACAGTTTACAATGATAACAGTGGCAGATTTAAAACTCCAAATTCATAGTAAACTTTGGACAGTGAAGACAGTGAATTCAGACAAAAAGCAAACTTCTCGTTTTTAGCTGTTGATTTTACCAGCTGAAGCAACTGACGAAAGTGCAACTAATTTTACAGCTGTAGCTAGCTAGCTAAATAACACAAACTCAGAGACCTGTAAACTCTGTCCGTGGTTAACGTTTAGTGTTTCCAGCTGTCTCGTATGAAAATTAAAAAACCTTCAAAAGGCTTTTAAATATGCTTTTGGTATCATGCTAATTCAATGCTGTGGAATGCTGCCTAGTATAAAGCTAACATGTCCCAGGTTGAAAGTAAAGAAACATCTTCACCAGTTGATGACCCTCAAAGAAGACATGAAACTAAATCAGTGTTGTTCTTATTGTTCAGACCGTAACTTCATTTTTAATATATCCCTGTTTGACTGTTAAGTGCAGAAACATAAGTTATTTGAAGAAGCAACACAAAGCTTACTTTTCCTTTCCTTTCAAAGTCCACAAATCTAATACAGAGCAGAACATAAACATTTATGTTACCTTAAATTTAGATATAGTAACATCCATGCCAGTGTTAGACCGCTTTCCAGTCCTTAACGTCATTATCCAATGATATACTAAGAAGCCTTTGAAGAAATGCCATACTATTGTAGGAAACAAACTAGCCAGACATGCTAGAGTTGGTGGCTTACATCACGGCAGAAAAATGCTGTTCCAAAACATTCTTTGCACTTTTGTTCATGTGCTTTTAGTTTTTGGAAAGGCGATAAAAAGACAAAACCCTCCAAACTCCTGGTATACCAATTATCACTCTTACAAAATCCAAACCTTGGCAGGCCCCGTTACGGCTGCTTAGCTATGATTGGACTTATCGCTGTTTGGAGGGTTTTCGAACGGTTGAGTAAAACCTGTGTGACTAATAAAGTAGAGAATGTATTTTTCAGTTTTTGGGGCAAGTTTGCAAGTCAAAGTTCACCTTTGTTCATCCTCGATCTGCTAGTGTGCATGATCAAACAACGCCATCACTCTCCAAGAATGTTTACGGTCTGTGGTCGATAATGTCTTCATACTTATATGTCTTACCTTTGACATATGATCCTTTTTTTTTCAAGTGATAAGGGTTTCACTGGATGGACGGCACACGCCTTGCTCAAGGACATTTTAGTATTCTATATTACAACCGGTGGATAAAGCCTGCTACTTTATTACGGGGGAAGGAAGCCATGATGAAAGGCTCTGTGCCATGCAACATCAGCAAACCATAATATTCTGAAAAGCTTTAAAGAGCCTCAGCGACCAGCACACCAGTTTAAACCATCTAAAGAGAACGGATCATCCACTGGGATCTATTTGGCAACATGTCTGGCCACAACCGGGGCTGAGCAGAAAGCATATTTTCTCTGTAATTTCTTCTCTCTCTGTCCGTTTTTCTTTCATTCGGCATCTCCGTTTACATCTCGCTCTCTTTGCTGCAGTCTAGACAGAGGAGAGAACAGAGGAGGAAGAGGTGCCGATGCCAAGTCATGTGCTGTCGAGGAGTGTAGGTGACACACGCAGACACTCGCACACATGCACACGTACAGACACGTCTGGTGAGGTCTGGTTCCAGCAGTAGAAACAAACAAAGGTGGATTATGACAATTAGTGGCCTGGTAGGAACCCTGGTGTTTCCAGAGCTTAGTGGATGGGACCAATTAATCAGAGCACTACCTGACACACGCACACAGACACACTCACGCACACACACACACAAAGCTAATGAACAGAGTAATATTCAAACATGTGGGAACCATTTCTCGTGCTACCTCCTGCTCTCTCTATGACAACAGAGAGGAACGCAGCAACATTGGGAAAAAGAAAACACGCCACTGAACCGACGGTGATTAGCAGGCAACCCATGGTTGAAACAGACCAGGTGCAATATTGATAGGAAGAAAAATGCCAGTACCTGGATGTTCTCTCTCATAATGCTACAAAGCAAGTATTTGTCACTAAGGGGAGATACAGTACAGAGCATACAGCAACTCGCGACTATGAATATGCACATGCATTTAATCTATTGTGCAATTGATTAATGTCATCATTGTATTTTTGTTGTCTCCATGTTCTCCTTTCAAACTGCAAGCTTACATACTGGTTTATTCTGTTTGCAGAATGCATTGTCACGGACTGATGAAACAGTTGTTTAATGTCCAGAATGTAGTCATCATTCGTCGAAGGTGTGGCTGTTTTTTTTCTTCACCATGGAAAACAAAGGCCTTCTAGAGACACAGTAACTATGTTTCTCACATTAAGTCAATGCCCGTGAGTATTAGCTGGCTTGTAAATTATCTATTACTATTGTAGGTGTCAATTTCTTTCAAAAGCTGATGCATAAACACAAAACTGTGTGTTTAGTAACTGGTGGCAACACTTGACCTCTGCTTATTTAATACTTTTAACATTGGATGCTTATTTAAGATCTGACTTTGATGAAAAACAGATACAGAAGTTTGTTTGCATTGTTTTTGCAAATGTCCAAATGATATATATAATCTATCTGAAAATGTAAAAAGTTTTTGTTTTTATCTTCAAATCTATTGTGTATAGAACAGAAACAATATAGCAGCAATGAATTTAACGGATGCAACCTCTGACAGCTTTTTTAAGTGCTTGAAAAATGTCCAGAGGCAAATTTTATACTAATGTCCATACAAAAAAGTGACAGGAGTTTGTGTAAAGAATCCTGCATACTTTCTGACTCCCACACACCTGGATAATCTTTGTGATGTGAATGTGCAGTCATCAGTTTCTGAAAGTTACAAATTGTTGGAGTAAGGGGGTTTCAGACACTGTTCAAACATTGCCAAGAGCTTTGGTTGGAGAATACTGACTTCTTAACAGAGCTCTGATCTGTCATCCATACTGCAAACTACTCACTTGCATAATCACTTCTTTCTGAAGGCTAAAGTAAAGTATTTTACAGTTAATTTTGTCTTCCAGCTATGCAAAATATTACTTATAGTTAGAAATTGAAGTTAGAAATTGCATGCATGTATGTTCTTATTCAGACAAAAATCATAAAAACAGCACTGAAAAGCTGTCCTGTCTAAATTTAAAAGTGATAAAACTGTAGTGAAAAGTAGTCACCTGTCGATGCCACAGAGTGACTCACAATAGAGATGATTGACAAATGATAAATGAATGAGGTGAAGAGGAGGGAGAAAAATGATTTTTGTTCATTAATCTATCACAAAATAAAAACAGCATGTTAGTAATGCTGTTATACTTACTACCTCATGCAGTGGTGACTAACACTGTAAAGCAGCGCTGCTTTCTTGGGGTCAAGCCAGTTTATGCCACAAACCGTGCTCCTCCTGACTTCATGATAGTTCAGCTTACTAATACAATAATCCATAATTCAAAAGCTTAAGGGAAATGACCACTACAGTTGCATATTCAAACACTCATGAGGGCACACACACATGCATACACTCATGATTGATTTGTTCTACCGCAAATAATGCCTGCTGGGGAGTTTTTTTGCGGTTTCAGTGATTGCACATACATGAACATATGAATATGTTAGCTATGTAAACACAGGTAGCCAGGGAAACAGAGGGTCAGCTGGTTTTGCTAACCTTTCCCTCTGCAGGCTAGAAAAGGCCCAACCCTAGTTTTGATGCAGGAATAAGAGAATAGGCTATTCATATGCACAGCCATGTGTTTGTGGAGTTTGGGATGTGGCTGTGCATGGCATCGGTTGGTGGGACAACTCACCCAAAACAACCTCTGTCCTCATATGACCTGTAAATGGCAGAGTTCATTGGTAGCCAATTTAGAGACTTTAATTAATACATTTCAGTGGTTCCAGCAATTATGTCAGAATTTAAAGACACAGGCCAAATTTGTTCCATTAAGTTGTTAAATTTGCACCTAACATTAAACATTTTATTTTAAACTTAACTCTAAAATTTGACCATTTTTCCACTTCTTTGTCTTCGAAGTCATATTAGTAGCACAAGTTCCTGCAGTCATTCCATCCATCTGACTCACCTCATATATCTCTGTCTGCACCGCTCTCTTCCTCTGTTTTTGAGGTTATATCATCAACATCACCAATAATTTTCTGATTCTCAGAAGGCATTAAATAGCCTTCTCTCTTGGAGGACTGTCTTTATGAATATGAGTTACAGGCGCACAAATATGTGCGTAAGGTCAACAGTATGTTGAAACTGAGCAATGACATGATGTGATGACAAAAACAGGCAGGGGTAATAGAGATTGCATGAGGGGGTGAGTAAAAACAGCCTTGCACATATCTCTGCCTCTCTGGGTTTTGTCTTATCTCCACCCTGTTTGGCCCATGGTCATTGGACCTATAGACACAGGCATACAGTATGAACTCAAAACTCAGTGAGTTGTATTTCATCAAGGTGGCTGAGTCAGTAGTTTTTCAGAAAAACCAAAATCAATTATACATCTGAGGACTAAAGTAAGACAAGATCTTATAACATTCATTTACATAGTAATGTAGGGTTGTTCATATGGTCAAAATTGATAATAACCAAAGGCTATATAATTCTTTATTCTAACCTTTACTCACTGTAAGTTCATCTTATACCAAACTGCAGTCGGCAGCAAATACTGTTCATGTTGTACTATATTAATGTTAAAGCTGAATTAATGTATGTCTTTACTGTACATTAAAATTTTGATTTTAGGAACAACAATTCTACTACTACTACTCTTTTGGTCCTTGTCATCTGTCCACCCACAACAGACATCTATTTTCAGCAATAAAGCTTTAAAACCCCTCACTACACTACCTACCCAGGAGACAATGTTAGCGACCAGCTGGTGAATACAGTGAAGAATTCAACATGTAAAGAGCATGACTTTTGGCGTAGACCAAAACAGAAACAAAAATATGGTGAATACAATGTGACTATTTGACTTGTATATTCTAGCATAGCCAACTCTAAATGAACACTAATGTTATTCTGTATCTGCTGAATGTGTAAATAGCAGTTGTTTGCTAACACATTTCCCCATTGAGAGCTAAAGTGAAACAGATACTTCCAGGCTCTGTTCCAGAAGTAAGAAAATCTCATTCAAAATCCCTGTAACATCTGTAGTAATGTAAATAAATCCAACCTTGGAACATAGCCTTCCTCAGCGGTAAGTCATATTGTTTACTGCCAGTTCCATGCTACATATACTACTTGTATATGTTATATGTAGTATATACTGATTATGCAATATTATGCAAGAGAGTCTTTAAGAGTATAAAAATGCTATGATACACTTGGGGACTGAAGAACCCGCACTTGTGATGTTTTATTGAGCTGTTCTATTCACACTCTATTCAAAATCAATAAAAACAGGCCAATGAGTTATAAAGTTTTTATGTTCAAATTTTATAATTCAATCATGTTAGTGAAACATCCATTTCTTACCATTTAAAGTCATTCAAAACCTAAAATACAAGTCTGATATGATAAGATCTTGCTAAACCAACAAAGGAATGATCTGTTTGTCTAACAGTCTACCTTGCCATGTGATGTGATGTCAAATACCTCAGTATATGATTTGGCTTCTGGATTTGAATTGCGTTCAGAAAGCAGCACTGGCTACTTGCTGGAGAAATACAGAAACACATTGATTGGCTGAAGTTGATTGCCTGAGGATGTCAAAAAATATTTAGCTGAAATGAAAGACAATTTGTCAAAAAGGCGTGCGCCAAAAATACCAACATTTACTTAAGTATGAACCCACACACACACATGCATGCATTCTTGGATATTGCTATTCTATCCAACAAAAGCCTGAGGCCAAATCTTCAGTTTGGCCAGTGGTCGGCATGTATCTGCAGATGTGTTCCCTGCTGGACTTTGGGGTTTGTCCAGTCCACTTTGGTGCATTTGGCCAAGCAGTGGCCCACTGATATAGAAACCATGTGTGATAAAATGTCCCAAATCACCAACATGACATCACTAGTCTCTGGATATCCCTGGATCAACGCCCAGTCTTCCTCCTCTTCCTCCGTCCCTCTGCTGTTGTTGCTATTTTTTTAGCCTTTCATTTTCAACAGAACACCCACACATGTTCTGTTCTCAGCACAGCTCTGCGTCACAGTCACACATTTCCACACCTGTTAACTCGCCAGCACTCTCCTGCTAATCATTGATACCAAGTAACAATTAGCGATTCGCTCAATGGTGCCTTGATGCTTCCTCTCCCCACACACGCTGACATGTACACTCATTCATCGGTAAAAATACTAATTTCTCTCTTGCACACTAATACTAAATAACCTCCTGTTGATGCAGCAACAAGTATTGCTCATGAACTTTCCACATGCACACTCACCCAGCTGTTTCCGGAACCAGAAACTTTACGGTAACAAGTTGGATTCGATAAAACCAAACACTAACTCACAGCCAAATACAATTACTTTGCAGCTATCACAGCTATTTTGGCAAGGTCCTCCATTACTACTACACTCTTTGTAATTACGTGTTTCCTGAAGCCATAGCTGATGAAATTATTAATGTTCAATGGAGACCTGACTGCGCATTAATAATGGTTCAACATTAAGCAACTGCACAGCTACTGCGTCATATACAGCCATGGTGAAGTGCTTTAAAAACTAATTCCAAACACACTATTTCTCACCAGGGTTTTAATCATTGTTCACATCGGAAAAGTGACTAAATTGCCAGAATGGAGACTGATTTCTGAATCTGCTGTTAATGCAGGTATGCCATTGTCCCATGATAATATATGTTCTCTTTGTAAAATATAATTGGCAATGATGTTGATGAGGGTTTGAACCAGAAAATGTATTGAGGATAATCCTGCATCTGTAAAAAAGCGGTGGTTCTAAGGGCCTGAAGTATGGACAAGTCACAGGGCTAGTTGGTGAACTATAGCTGTTCAGCTAATGGCTAAAATGCCACAATGGTAATATGGTGGTACCACTTAATTACAATATCTCCAAGCTTCCTTTGATACTGTTTGTGTGAGCTGTTTGTTCTCAGAACTGCACACCTTTTTAATTCAATAACGAATTAGAAAGGGGTACAAAAGTTCACCATGTTGATTAGCTTGTTTACTGTTAATTAACAAGCTTATTAGCTTGGGTTAGGGTTTGTAATGGTAAAATAAAGGCCAGTTATATACCAGAGAGTGTTATGAAGATAATCCTATGTCTTCACAAAAGAGGTGGTTCTAATGGCTTGAAGTAGAATTGGCTAATGGCAAAAATGACAAGCTGGCAACATGCTAGCACCAGTCTCAAGCTTCCCTCTCAAAACTACACACCATTTAATTCAATAAAAAGTTTTAGAGGGGTAAAAAAGCTTACTTGGCTAGCGAGCTTGCTAACCATCAAACAGGAAGCTTGTTAGCTTGAGCGCTGTATGGTACAATTAATGTACACAGCTGATTAAAAAATGTATTTGTATCATTAACTCATGTCTCATTTAAACCATTTTTCTTTTGTGGAGAAATGTTTGTGCTCTAGTAGGACACAGTGGAATAAAACTTAATGACAACAGCTGGAATCCCTACGCCTTAACACATATTTTGTATTATTGTTTGTTGTTTATTGTTTGAAGGTTAGCATGTCATACACTGTTTTTAGGCCGTCTGAATATTTCCTAATGACTATTATTATGCTAATGTTAGTTAAGCTATTTTCAAAACCAATGGAACCAATGCACAAAGTGAATGGGAAATATTTGGCACATTTCTAGTGATTGCCTATTACTGTATCCATACTCTGATACAGGTCCCAACACAAATGCAGATTAAAAGAAGTTGTAGCTATTATCATTAAAATAAAATAATATTTGATCTGTTCATTCAAATGCTGCACTAAATTATATCTGCAGACTACCTTCACTACCCTGATTTTCTCTTTTTTGATTCATAACCTTGTGGTAAATACCAATGACTCTCTTCAGCTCTGTTTTGAAATATAATATTTGATCACAGCCACTGTTGCCAACAACAAACCAACCTCCACTATGTCCACGCCTGGCTTATTACATCACCAGAAAGGCTTCATTAGCAGACTGAGTGACAACAGCTTCATATTGCAGATTTTAACAGTAAGCGATCTGTGGCTACTTACTGCTTGAACTGTCCCCCAACCAACAGAGTGGTGGGGCTGCACATGGAGGCTGAGTTAAGGCTTTATTGGAGGCTTTTCAAGGCCAAGGGTTGAGCCAGTAAGCTAAACAGATGTTCTCATAAAGCAAATACAATGGTGAGATGTCCAACCTCTGTGTCAGGGAGGAGGTGGAGATAGATTGATGGATTGTGGAAGGGAAGGAAAAGATTGGAGGGGGGAGGTGGGGCGTATGCAGAGTGCCAGAGAAGTGGATCGATGGACAGATAGATGATGGGAACAGAGGCTTTTTGAAAAAGCTCTGCAGATTATCACGAATGAGAAGACAACAGGAGCGGCGTCAGTCAAAACAGAACCAGCAGATAACAGTCAACGCAGACAATGTCCAACACACCTTCACCCCCCCCCCCCTTCTCTTTTAGCTTTTTCTTTAAGATCTGTATTTCCCAGGGCTCTCTTCTCTTACCCACATACACACATACACATACATATAATCACACACACTCTCAGAAACACAGGCCCTGTTGAACTTTCTTCCCCCGGGTCAAGCGGTGAGGGAGGACAAAGTGGTATCTATGTTCTGCAGTTCATATTTGTGTTGGAGGCGCCACGCGGCCTGAGCTCCGTGTTAGTTCGAGGTAATTACACCTATACACCACCAATATCCCCTCCCATTACTGCGCACTAATGGGCCTTACTGCTGCTCCCACACACACACACACACACACATACATACACACACACATGCACAAATCCAAATACAATCACAGTCACACACACCACTTTGTCCAGGCGGTAGAGTCCAGTGACAACATCAGTTAGCTTCGATCTGTCACGTCAACGTTGCTCATGTTTTTCTGTGGTCTGACTCAAATCCCCTCCTAGATTTCTTCAAGTGTGTGTGTGTGTGACAGTTAAATGAGCAGATTTTGCTTGTCAAAGCATTCAGGAAAGTTAATTATGATGTTTTGACGTCTTTTTTTTAAATTATTTTGACTGGAAAAAAGAGGAAAGCGACNAATTTTGCTTGTCAAAGCATTCAGGAAAGTTAATTATGATGTTTTGACGTCTTTTTTTAAAATTATTTTGACTGGAAAGAAGAGGAAAGCGACACCAAACTCTTCTTATATATATACTGTATATTATATATATATGTACTCAGGAGTGGAGGTGACAGGTTATATGTAGTGTTACTGTAAAATGCTTTAAAAATCTAGACTTCTAATTTTACTGAAGTATTTTTTTCACTTTTAAGTATTGTATTGTTCGCCACATTTCAGGTACTCACTGTTTAGGAGTAGTAAAAAAGTTGTGAAATGAAAAAAAAAGTAAGAGGAAAAAAATCATTTAGCGAAGATGCTGCAGGTTTTGTCCCTCTACCCAAAAAATGTGGTGCAACAGGTTCAAATTTTCATTCATCCCATGTGCAAAATGTGCAACTGATATTCTAACTTATTAACTACATTATAAACTACTTCTTGTTGTTATTGTAATCATGTTTCATGTTTTTGTCTTCATGCTTCCTTGCTGCAAAAAGAATTTCCTCTTGCGGGACATTAAAAGATCTGAACTGCACGGATGATTGCTCACTCACTCACCAGAGGATGTTGCGTAGAAAAAGTCAGGTTGTGCATGTGTGTGTGTATGTGTTGCATGTACCCACACTTGCATGGCTTGCATTAAATTACCACCAGTGCTGACAGTATCGGATGGTATCAAAAGCACACCTGTAGAAGCAGAATAGGAAGGCTTTAATGCGGTAGTTAAAATTTTGACCCAATATATAAAATATTTAAAATCCTATCAAGGATTTAATTCAACTTCAGAAAGTCAGACTTAGAAAGTAAAGGCAACAGTAGCTGAAGAAGTAGTAGAGAAAGAGTGTGTCATCCCTTTAATAGCACGAGACAGCTCATGGATTTTTTAAAATTGATTTGTCATGTGGGGAAACAAACTGGAAAAAAATGCAAATTTGCTCGTGTCTTCTTTTTGGACTCCTCTAGCAATATACTCATTTGATGACTTTATGAACTTTTTGCTCTGTGCTTTATAGCCAAGCACCAGTCTGATCAGGTTGTAAATAACTTTATGATTTATGAAATAGGATCTCTGTGCTGCACCTCTGTGATTTCTCCACAAGTGAGGACTGAAGCCAGGTATGTGCCGGAAAACATACACGCACATTTTGATATTTGTTAGTTCCAGCCCTCTATGATCCAGCTTCGATTCGTCCTAGTTAAGCTGCGGCAATCCATCATAACTAGATGATACTTCTTCTGCAAATGCTGTCAGTCCTCTGGTGATATTTGAACATTTTTGAAACGCTCCCTGCATATCTGATCAGTTTTCCAAAGGTGCTTTTTAGTAAAGCTGTTAGACAGATAAAGATTGTTTTCTATATTTGGCTTCAGTTAACTTAAGGTGAGGTCCTTGTCACCAGAGATTAATGCTACCTGATATCTTTTCACATTTTCATCTTTCTTGAAAGCAGTCAGTCATGCTTACGCACGCACGCACGCACGCACGCACGCACGCACGCACACACACACACACACACACACATATAACACATTCCCTCTCTCACACATGAAAGCAGCTCTTAGATGTGAAAACAGGTTGGGAACAATGAGGTCAGATTTTATACACTGTTTAATAGCAAATCCACACTCCACACATAAACAGTAACTAAAACCACACACATAGCACGCACACACACACGCACACAACCGCACATATATTATTTAGTATGAACCTGAATGCACACCGCTTACCATTGCTATGCATTTGCAACTGCTAAATATGGCTTCCATATATAAATAAAGTCTTATTTGTCATTTGATGGCAGAAGGGATAACTACGAAGTGCAAATATAAAATTTCAGCTCGGCACACAGTAGCTCCTGTAGCCAAATGTCAGGGGTGTAAAAGTGACTGGCCGGCTGCCAGCTCTACATACTAAATATAACAAAGTGGTGATCCGGCATTGATCTGAGTCGGGGTGTTAACGCGTAGCACCTCTTTGAGCGAGCATGAGAAAAAGCCGACGAACGGTTTCAGAATCCTTAATTGCCATCTCGTGTAAATAAATCACGCACATTAGCAACACACTGGCAACTGTTTCTGCTCTCCTCTGTTCGGTCGTTCACATTTTACTAGGAGCTCTGGTTAAAGTCAAGTAGGAGATGGTGAGACTGGAATTATAACAGTAAAGTGTGATTTTCAGAAATGGCATAAACATGTGCGCGTAGAGTATACACAAAGAATAAAAGTGTAATTTAATGGGAAGTTAAATGAGAAAGTAAGTAGTACTTCTGAAAGCACTGGAGGCATTTTTGGACATACTGTAGGTAAAAGCTGATCCCACCCTTGAATGTGTTATTCAACAGACAGTCAAATGAGAACAAATCATCAGGTGTCATTGTCTAGAAATTGTGGATAACTTCATACAGAGAGGAATTTAATGTCTTTATTTGATGAAACTGAATTTATGTCGTACTGTGTTGTTACCCCGAGAGGATAGACAAATGTTGACACTAGTCTTGAATTGTGACTTCCATAAATTTACTTCTATTTGAATACGGTGCTTACAGTGACAACATGGTGCCTAGAGTTTTATGATCATTTTATTCTTTTCCGTGTGCGTATCCAAGAAATGCTGTCTGATTTAAATTAGTTCCTTGCAATTACAATTTGTCACTGTCACAATATTGGCATAAAGTAATTACTAGGAGATCTTTTGGTGGATATGGTTATTCTCTCGCTATAAATCACCAATAAATAAAATAATGAAAAGTGTTCTGGTGTCGAGTATATCAATTTCTTGATACATGTTTGCAAAATAAACTCAAAAAAAGGGAGTGCGAGGTATTTTAAATCATCTTTTGGTTTCTTTTTGGTTACTTTTTAGTCTTGAGAGCAATATTTTTAAGCCTGGAAATGTCTTCAAATACCTATTGCTGATGTCTATTGCTAAACAGTGTAAAAATGCCAGTAGTGAGGCGTCATCGCACAATAACAAATGAGCGTAGAGTAAGCGTGAAGTTATTAACAAATATGAAAGATCTTATCAGCTCCCGACAGTCTTTACTCATTTGGCAAAGCATCCTGGCTCTGTATGAGGAAGTGGAAGTGAATGGGCATCCGTTTCTGGGTAAATGAAGCTGATCTGAAAGCATGTATGTCCGCTCATTTTTTTCTCTCTCCTTCTTCTACTTCGCATCACATCCAACTTTGAACTGAAATGAGCAGCAGATGTTATCTGAGTGTATGTACAGTAGTGTATGAAGACGGTTCTGGAGGCTATTCTTGGTATAGATGCAGTTCTCAGTCTTTGTCAGCATAAGGTGTATCTTCTACAGCTTGTCTTGCAATTTTGTTAAACAGCTAAACATACACTTCTTCTTTATTTGATGTATAAATTGTGTTCATTTAAACCGCGCAGCCGGAGATGGGAAGGCGGTGAAGTGGTTAGCTCCATCACTTCACAGCAAGAAGCTTCCATTCTGCTGGCCTTTCCTATGTGGACTTTGAGTGTTGAGAATGACCACCAAACACTGCCAATTGTGTTCATTGGAAGACCAGGCCGGAGGTACTGCTGGGATAAGGTCACGGCATGGCCAAAAATAATATAACTTAATAAGCTAAGACTTCAGTTAGATAACAAGACAAAGCTGTATTTCCCTTTTTATTCTCTATTCTCACCCTGCTTCATATCCTCTATCCATTTTTTCCTTCTACTCCTCCCTCCTTTATTCCATCGTCTGTCTTATTAATGCTTTCCTATGCTTTCCTTTGGGATACCTTCTTATTTTGGGTCCATCACTTGATTTATTATTTTAATCTGTTACTCACATCTAAGGAAACTTAGTTTTAAGAGGAATCTCTGTCTCAAGAACTTTATTAAAATATGATGCCCCCACAAAGAATGTTTTAGTCTTCTACAGTATGTTTGTTTAACTGCTTGATGATGATACTTCCTGTAATTGACCGTTACCTATCAGGATATCCTAAAGGGAAAGCTACACTGTGCCTCTTACTACTATACAAATGAAAAATAGGTTTTCTACAATAGAGACTGCTCTAATTCTCTGATTTATTTTTTTAATAATTTGTTCCTATGACACAAGCAGTAGATATTTGCTAAGAGGCTGATAGAGGGTTAGGTTTCAGGTGGAGACTAATAACTGGAAAAATTTTCCAAACAGCTGGTTAAAAGTAATTTGTTTTGATTATGGCCTCAGCTAGAGAACTCTGTTGTTCCCATCAAACAATTTGTATTATGAATATGGTGCAATGTACTATAAAATTAATTGTGTTTGTTTTGACTGAAAATTGCAGGGGTTTTCTTTTCTTATTTTTTTTCAGGTGTTTTCACTGTAAAAAGATTAACATATCTGGTTTTCTTTGTGTGTGAACTGTTGTATGAAAGTCACTGAAAGCAGTTGAAGTGTCAGGGAAGAAGAAGAAACAGAAACTATTAAAATGAGTCAAAAAAGTGTCAAAGACCACTTTGACACTCAAGGTTGACCATAGTTTAAATTAGAGGGCTATCCCATTTGCTAGCATATGGCTTTTCACTAACACAAGACAATATGAGAACTAACAACTAAAGCTCGATGAAGGCCAAATATTTTGTGCATAACCTCCAAGCATATCAAGGCATGCATGACACAGATGATACTGATCAATAACAGCTAACCGACAGTTGGGTGGTTAACATATTAGCATCCAAGAATATATGTCTGTTAATGTACTGCGAGGTGAACTCTGACCACCTACCCATACCGTGATGAAAGTTGGTCAGTATCTGGATTGAAGAAGAAAATTGTAGCTTAATGTTGACTTCACATGATGGCAATTTCCAATTTCAGAGTGGAGTTGAGCCTCCTCTGCTTTACCTGGGAAGTCACAGCTAATTGTGAAATGTATTGAAGCTCTTACAATGATCCCCGTCCTTGTTTTTTCAGCTCTGGTCTCATTTTCCCCTCATTATTTTCAATGGCAATAGTGTTTAGTTACAGCTGCTTTCTGCCAAGCTCTAGCAGTTAAAAATACTAAGAGCCATACTTTAAGTAGGTTTTCAATAGTTGCTTGGCAACAATGGCAGTGACAGGCAACGCCAGTGCTTTGAACATGCTTCTTTTAAGCCAAAAGAAAGAAGTAGCCATTGGAGACAGAGGCTAAAACTTCCTGACAGCGAAGGACATTATATGAGGTGGAAATCCTTGTCTTGAACAGTTGGAAGAGAAGTGGAAGTGGAATGCAGGGCACACAAATGCATATCCATACTCTGTATTTCAAGGCAAATGTGAAGTAATGGACTGTAATTAATAAATAATAAAGCAATAATGTAGAGTATTGTATTTCGTCTGAGCATTCAAGGTTCTTCCTAAAATATTCTCATTGTGTCATCAGTTTTTCAGTTCACTGTTTTATGTTTTAAAAGCATGTGTCCTCTCTTAACCTATTGGTCAAACTCTACCTGTTATACATAAAACCGAGGCAGCCACATGACACCATATATCCTCTGACTCCAGTTTCTCATTATAATCCAAAGCTTTGCCTCTTATCATTACAGCATGCCGGGAGTTGTGTTTCATGCCACTGGGGGCTGGTGTTCATTTTGTGGCGGGCGTCAAGATTTCCCCGTTCAGTTTTTCTTGTAATAACTGACTCACAAGGTGACTAAAGCATGGGGATATAGCATGCACGTGTGTTTTATACTCAGGTTTACTCATTGGACTGCACACGCACATATGGAACATAATCTGGAGGGATAACGTGCTATATTATAGAGGATACAGACAAGCGACCACCCGCTGTGTAGTCTGAAACCTGAGCAGGTCACATATGATCTACGCTGGAATCAACTGTTAGTAATAATGGCAATAACACCACAGCTAAAAAGGTCTCACTTCTTATTTTGTTTGTCCCATGACACATAATAGTAATCATAAATCGACACATAAAAACCATTTGACTGTACAAAACAGGACCCTGAAGTAGTCATGATGTTTTTTTTAAACTGGAGACTCAATCACTTGCCTGTTTCAAAGTCAACATAATTTCTTACATATTTAGCATAATACAATAGAATGGACAGACAACTGAACTAATATTTGTAGACATTTCAATTGAGTCAATCGCCAAAGGTTTATATTAGGTTTATATAGGTTTATCATAATCAAAATAGACTCAAACCTGACCAAAATAAAAGCTTAAGAGAAGATAGCAAGCACATCTTGCTAGCTGCTAGCAAATATACTGTAGGTTTCTGGTAGTTTCTGCTTGTGTGCTCCTAGGAAAAAACATTAAAATAAAACATCTCCCTCTTATACTCTTAAATATATTATTATAAATAAGCACTCCTGCCTTTTTAATTTTAACTAATAATCCACTACAGAGCTTCTGTGTTTTAGCATTTAGCGCTATTCTTTACTTGCTGCTTGTGGCCACAATAGCCAGCCAAAGGTTACGCAGGGTTGCTTGAATACTACATTATTCTAATTAATAACTTGGTGAATGTTTTGAGTCCAGTATTCATTTTCCTTTTTGGCCTGTTTTAGTGTTCATCAACTTATGAGAAAAAGATCTTTAGCTGCAAAATGTTTTACTTTCTCAGCTATTCTCAAGGTTTGTTGTTTTGTGGTTGGCAAGTAGTGTAATGTGGGTCTATTAGAGCTGTTTTTCTGGCAATAGCTGCTTTGAAAGCTGTGGCTTGAAAAAAAAAAGGGTTGATGAGGCCGGTGAGAGTGTACCAAAATAATAAAGTTGTAGGCCTTTAAATCAAAACAAGGAG
This sequence comes from Rastrelliger brachysoma, assembly GCA_024605115.1. Taxonomy (NCBI): domain Eukaryota; kingdom Metazoa; phylum Chordata; class Actinopteri; order Scombriformes; family Scombridae; genus Rastrelliger; species Rastrelliger brachysoma. The sequence goes on from JANJYP010055991.1 coordinate 17,348, forward strand.
CTGAAAGACGTTAAAATTCTGCCTACAGCTGAGGGCAACAGTAGAGTTTGATTTTAATTCTCTGCGGGTTTGTTACAACGAGTGAGCCCTTTCACCTCGCACATAGTCACTTGACCCATTATTTGTATAAACTACTGATTAGTGCAGCTTTAGGGTCTGTAATATAGATGTAGACTTCTCGGCCTCTAAAGACGATGATTGGGCAAAAGAGTGCAAATTAACTTGGTTATTGCCTCCGTGTCAACTCAAGTTCACTGTATATGTGTAATATAAAGAACTTTTATAGACTGATTTGTCACATGGAGGCACACAAGCATGAGCACACACACATTCAGAGGTGTACTAATGACTCCCTCTCTTTCTGGTTGGTTGACAAAGTAGCCCCTTTAAAACACCGACTCAGACCATGCCATTTCTGCCCAGTCATTTTAAAATTATAGCCATATCATGTTCACTATCTGCCTCTGCTGGTGTAAGTCAATTTTGATTTGTGCTCTGAGTAATAAGAAGATGTTTATTTTCTTCCAAGACTTGGAGCACGGAACAAAGAAGACACGTTGTAAACACCCAGATTGGATGTTAGGATGAATGGTGTCACTGAAACCGGACCTCGGCATAATGATAGGTAATCACAAAGCTAACATGGATTACATGATTCAGAGACGCCAGTGGAAGATGGTGATGGAACGCAGAGCCAGGTGGAGATGAAATACACGCACACACTGCAAATATATACAAGTGCACAGAAACTTAAATGCATATGCAACCATCCCATACGTCCACTATAATGGACGGAATAAATGCGTTGGGTTTGTTTGACCTTCAACCTATCCACTGATCCACCTCCATGCTTTCAGTAATGGGCCTCCTCTTCCAGTAAACTCACTCCTTTCCTTCCCGTAATGGCTACTTTGTGTATACATGGTCTTCAAACCACAGAACGGCACGTGACGGAAACTGATGAGGAAGAAAAAAAAATTTTTAAAGATGGAGTGACTAGTCATCTATTAACTGGAAGCAAAAAAAAAAAAATTGACATATAAAACATTTTGTCCCGGATTTAAAATACAATGATTAGAAATGTTGAACATGCTGAATCGATTATCACCAACTGTAGTTCTGCCATAAAAGGAAACCCATGCCATATCCCTGCCTCTACTATGTATTTATGCTGGGAAAGCAATTGAAGCTAGTCAAGATTTGTTTCACCAGCATACCTGAGAACTGTCAAAAAAACAACCTCAAATCCCATCATTTTCCAATCTAGCACTGCATAACTGCTCACGATCAGGCTGTGGTGTGACCTCGATGGCCGGGTCATTAGTAAGCAGAGTGGCTATTGGCTGCCTGTTGCAGCACTGGAGGGTTATGGCTCCTGCTAAATCTCCAGGGAGGGCTATAACAGTGCAGAACAACAATAGGGCCGGTGCTGTGTTTAGTCTGCGTCTGTGGGGGCTTACAGCAGATTCTGCACTTTGAAACAAGACCCCAGCTTTCTACCAAAGACTTTAAGACTCTCTCGCAGCTAGCTTATTACATCTTAGTTGACTTTTCATCTGGGTCCAAGGCACACACAAACACGCACATCATCACACCCAGACCAAACCAGAAGCATAAGTTGATATTCGCTACTTCCCAATCTCTTCTGGCCATCTCTTGTAACTGCTTTACTTTTCTTAGGGACTGTACAAAAATTACTAGGTAGGGGAGGGGGGGCAGGGTATGAGACTGACCCAAGAAACACTAGTACAGTTACCTGTGCGCAAAGAAACTGAGATGCTGTATTCTAATTTAAAACATTATTTAACAATTTTTACGTAGAATTTAAATCGTACAAAAAAGTTTAGAATTTTTAATCATCAGAACTGTGGGAAATATAACAAATTGATTTTATACAAGTTATACAAGTTACAATGTATGAGTTACAATAAGTTAGTAAAAATTGATGCACCCTCCAGAGATATAACATGCACCTGTATGACTTATGGCCTACACAAAATCTTATTGATGGAATCTTTATTATATTCTTTAATCATTAATAATCACTAAAATCACTGAATCACTAAAATAAGGCTTAATTATGGGAAGAAAAAAATTATAGGACCCTCCTTGCACCTAGCTTCAGCTAAAAGACAAAACAAAACATAACCCTTCCCCTTTTCCCATGTCCTCCTCTCTCCCCATAATTTTCACACTGTGCCTAGACTACTCTGAGAAGGTGCTACGTAGCTAGACAGGTATGTAGGTTAGTTTAGAACAACTGTCAGACCAAACACACACACACACGCATACACACACAACATTTAATACTTGTCTCTGTCAGACATCTCTTGGTTTCTGTGGGTTCTCGGCAGCCCAGAAGGAGCCTTGTCTAAATAAATGTCAACTTGTGACCAGGGTTTTAAAAAATCCACAGCAATATACTGAGGGAGAATCAGCCTTGTCAATCACGTCACGCATCCGCCTGCCCTGGGGTTACGAGCGACGACTCTGGTGGGCCCCCCCTCCCCACCTACCCTCTCCTCCCTTCTCCGTTTGCCATAACAATGGGGAGTGATGTGGAAGTCCAAAACACACAAATGATCAGGTGCTGAACATTTACAGCACTTGTATCTTACAGCTCAGCCCCGGGGTCTAGCTGGGTGAAAGCCAAACCGCTTCTTTTTTTGTATTTTTATTTTTGTTCAGTCCTTGGCAGATTATTTTTAAGGCTGGAGGAGTTAGGGCTTCTGTCTGGCTTGTGGTGGAAAGCTATAATAAAGCTTACCTTTACCCCACTGTTGAACCAGAGGAGGAAGGGTTGGTAGAGGTTTCTTATTTTTTGTGGTCATTCTGCTGATATCAAGTTCCTATTAAGCATGTGATATTAACCAGTCTGTGCCATCCACTGATTTATATTTATTGAAGGGTATTTATTTTTTTGTTATTAACAACTACCTATGTGATAAATGATTCACCTCTATTGTGACACAGTGTGATTTGATTAAGCACAATGAAATTCAAAGCAATAAGATGTTATGCAAATGCAAGTCAGTATGCTACAGAGTAGTTTAATTTTACTTCATAACCATACAGAAAATTAAAATTTAACTATTTAACTATCTAAAATAAGGAATCATCTCATTGATACTGTTTCTTTTTGAAATCTAAAAAAAACAAAACACTTAGTAGTTCTTTGTTTAATGCACTGTTCCTAGTTCTGGGACCCAAACAATTACCACCAAACTAGTTTAATTAATCATCAGATGAATGAACTGACTATGTCTGTTATATCAGTGTAAACAGGTGGATAGTTATGTGGATCTTGTCTTGCCAAAACAAATGACCAGAACAGAAACTACAACTTAGGATTGTGTAGGAAGTAGTTTATTGGTTGGAAAACCTGCAAGCAAGCTGCCTCTTATGGAATAGTTTGAACATGGCTGGTATAGAGCATATCACTATACTGTAAATGCTATATGATGCTATGGAAGAGGCTGTCACACCAAACATAAAGAATTACATACATAGATTTCCACTGATAGAGCACATTAAAAATAGTGTGTTTGTGTGTGTGTGTTTAAATATATATAATTATATAATGGTGGCATTTATTAAGTATATTTGAGTCTTAGCATCATACAAAGCTACTTTTATTAGCAACCCCTGGCTGCTATCTAAGCTTCTATTGTAGCAGAATCTGGAATATGGAAAGAATTTTTCCTAGCCTGGTATCTGCAACTTCTCAGATATTTACTTGTCACTTTTGTGTCAGTTAGTGTAAAAAATTAAGCTGTATATTCTTCTTTGCGGTCAAATTTGGCACTGATAAAAGCCCGTCTGTTGTGTGTCAGAACGCGACTGGACCTGTCTTGTAGAAGTCAGCGTATTTTGAGGCCAGATGGGTGCAATACCTCACGGAAATTCACTGACTTTCACTGGCATGAGATGTTTAGGAGAACATGGCCATGTTCTCTATTAAAATAACTGCCCGCCACCATGTACCGCTCTTAGTCTCCAATCAAAATATGTTGTTAGCCGAGTTTCACTGCTGTTTGTCTCCTATGTTGACCTGAATGGCCACTACGCACTAAAAAGAAAAAAACAAAAACATTCAAGATATACATGTTTAAAAACCGCGTCAATCCTATATAAAAACTAATCTGTTGAAACCACACACACATACACGCATAAAATACACTTACACAGGAGACACCAACAGCTGGAAATTACTACCAGACGAACAAACACTTCACTTGCTGGTATGTGACACAACATCAGTCACTTTGGCAGGAAGCTATTGGAAGTATTTTATTCTAAATATCTAGTTGGCTGATAGAAGAGTGACATTTGGCCACAGATGTTGGACGGTGGACAAAAGACTTGTTTTTTTGGCTTTTATACCCACACACACACACACACACACACACACACACACACACACACACACACACACACACAAACAGACTATATTCACCTATGTTACACACTCTGAAGTGGGTCATGTCCACGTTTAGCTGAACCCTGATTAACAGTGTCACTCTAAATCACAGGCTTGATTTCAGCACTAAACCAGACCTGAGGCTGATTGGGGAGGGGGTGGAGGAAAGAAGGGGGGTACAGAGACAAGAGGAATGAGGAAAGTAGAAGGAACAACAGACGGAAAGAAGGAGCGATATTTGGAAAAAGAGTGGAGAAAAAAAGGTAGATGAGGAGACAGCGGATCGACAAGAAACAGGCAGAGATCAGGAAAATACAAACTAAAACGGCAAGATACGAGCAGGTTGTATCTGTTACATAGGGAAAAAAAGTAGGAGGAGAGAATGGTTAAAGTAATAAAGACGCACACAGGGATTTCCTTCAACACGTCATTTTGTTGTCAGTGAAAAGCAGTTAAACCAAAACACATTTTCTCTGTGATATTTCGAAAAGAGTCGAAAACATTTACAGCGCAGTAAACTTTTTTTTGACATGAATCGAACTTGACATTTTGAATTTAATTAGACGGTGTGAGTTTGTAGCAACAGTAGCAGGGAGCATGGGGAGTGTTTGTCTGTACACATGTTCCTACTTTATGGTGAACTCTGCTGACCGCACTTTAAAAAACGCACAGCGGTTGGGCCAAAACCAGGACGCCAATAAAACTGGGCCAGGTAGAGAGAGAGAGAGAGAGAGAGAGAGAGAGAGAGAGAGAGAGAGAGAGAGAGAGANAAAGAGAAAGGAAGACAGAAGTGTGTTTGTAGATTAAATGTTATAAACCAGGTTTGATTACTACACAACCTGGCCCAACTTGTATCTATCAAGAAGTCAGTATTTGATGCTAATTGCTAATTGCAGCGGCGTTTCTGCACTTCATCTCCCAGAGGTCTCCTGCGAGTGAAACTTCCGTGACAGATGTGTGGTCTGCTTCATAGATTTTAGCTGTTGATGAAGTTTATTTTTGGGGGGTTGTTCTTGATTTGAGAATGAAAAACATATCACTTCATTTATGACAGAGATTTTTATCACAAAGCTATTATGCAGTGAAAGTTTAGAACCGCAAAAGCAAAACTTCAAAAATGTTCAACATTTTGGCAATTATATACACCTACTTGCTTTCCTCCTGCAAGTATCAGGAAAACAGCTAAAGGCAGGTTGTGATTAGCTTAGCTTAGCACAAAGACTGCTGACAGGGGAAACAGCTAGCTTGACTTTAAAAACACATTAATAAAACCTGTAATAACAATTTTTTTTGCCACTTGGCATCACAAAGAAGGTGTGTACACAAGATTAACATATTGTCACCTTTAGAGTAGCTTTGTTTAGGAGTTAGATAAACAGTTGCTTTTTTAATATATCCAGTAGTAACAGAGCAGCAATGTCACTGATCTGGAGTTGTGTTTGTGTCCAATATTACTCTTTTGGATCTGATATTTGTCAATTGCTGAGGGAATTACCTGTCTCTTTAGCTGTTATACACTATGTTATATGCCGCTAACTGTGTCTGTTGTTTGGGGCTCACTGTGTAGTGAGCAGTGACTGAAACTACCTACCGGTAATTTGGCCAAAAATGACGCAACAACAGTGGTTAAAGAGAACCAATACAACCAATACAGTACATTTCCCCTTCTGTGTAACTTAACTCTATTGATAATTCGCACTTAGCAAAATATGAGTAGCTAAAATTTTACTCAGTTTACTTATAGCAAACAATGAGTAAGTTAGCTAAAACCTGTAAAGCCAAGGGGAGTGGCAAAGTAGTATAGTAGGTTACCGGCAATGACTGCCAAATTACATATTGTCATTTCATACACTGTTATTAAAATTTAGATCATAACCACTTTAACAAGCACCATAAAATGTTAATCACATTTAGTGGTTGTCTGTGAGAATCATTTTTCAAAGAAATTACATTAAAACTTTATGGCGAGAGAAAGGCGCAAGCACAGAGAATAACAGAAGGAAAGAATTTTTAAAAAGAGAGTGAAAGAGAAAGTGTTCGACAGAAAGAGTAGGGGAAAGACCAGCAACAAGTAGGAAACCTCCGGTAAATGTCAGGAGAGCAAGTGTGTGACGTCAGTCTGGAAGGTGACACCTCTGGACCAATGAAAGTTTCCACTACACACACACATACACACACACGTTTTGGGGTTGCTATGTGTGTGTTGGGCAAGTTGAGAAGTATGGGTGTGTATGTGTGTGCATGTGTGAGTGTGGGTGTGTGTGTGCATGTTCAGTGAGAGGAGTGGCAGACATGGTGACTGTGTTTGTGGCGTTGGGTGGGTATATAGGTGGTGGCATGGGTGTGTGTGGGGTGGAGTGAGTGTGTGTATGAGGGTGTGGTACTTAAAAAAGTGTGTGTTTATGTTGTGGTGGCACGGAGCAGCCGCCTGTGCATAAATAGGAGCATGTCAACAGTAGGTAAAGTGACGGTGATGTCATGGCTATTTTTCCGATATGTGTGCTTCTGTGTTTGTCTGTGTGGGCGTGTGTGTGTGTGTGTGTGTGTGACCTCCGTGGATTTGCACTGTCATTTTAACACTCTTATTTTCCCCATTTGTGTATGAGCCATACCCTGAACAAACTCTCATCCTGTTCTCTCTTTTTGAAGCCTAATAGATTGACCAGTTGTTGAGTACATATCATTACAATCCTTTCACTCTTAGTATTGGGTGGAAAACCAGGACTATGCTCTAATCACTACTTATCACTAATCACTACTGTTAAAGCAGAAAAAGATGGATGGATGGATTTGTTAAGTTGAGATTAACATAATGCAATAAATTTTACCCAAGTCAAAAAGAAATACAGCAAAACTTTCTCTGGTGCTTTCACACTAAACATAGAGCATAGAGGTCACACAATTGAATACAAAGTCATTGGACATATGTGAGTTGTCTATGTCCATTTTAAATGAAGCTTTATTACTACTGGAACATAAACTAGAAGGTACAGTTTCACTGTCTTGAACATTAAATTCTGAAGAACTGCTGTCATCTTATACTGGAGCGTGTAATTATTATCTACTTGTCCTTTCATATTCTATTTCAACAGGAAATACAATATATTATACAGATGAAACTAGATGTTAAAAAGAGATACAGGGAATCTCCCCACAGGGACATAAAATGTTGAAGAAACAATTACTGGTGATTTGGTCTTTGGACATGACGCATGAAACCCTTTCCAAATTGTTTCAGAGCAATAATGTACATATGTGTAGATCAGAATTCAGATCAACCTTGGCCTTATAAAATAGAGTTATACTTTTTGAAAGCCTTGAATGACAAGAATGAACACATATTAAAAATGTACAATAATTAGAATGTCTGAATATGCTCGAGGCACTGAATAGCTAATTGGAGACAAAGCAGGGACATTTGTTCTTGAACACACACACAGACACACACATACTAAATGCCACAAACTCATGAAACACAACCACCTATCTTAGATAGCTTCAACGTTATAAAAAAAAAAAACGTGTCACATTGCAACCTTAAGACTCCAGCTGTGTAATGTTCGAGGAGGAATCGTGTTACGATACTAACGCGCGGTAGATGTGTGACCCTCAGCGGCAGCCAGCGCGGGTGTAGGCCTCCCTTGTTGCATTGGCATGGCATCCCCACGCAGCTGCCTGTAAAGCTGTCAGTGGGGACCGCAGACGCTGGACGTACACAGAACTGAACCCTCTTAAACAGCCACAAATCAGCCTGCTGGTTTTGTTCCTGAAAAACACCTAAGCTGCCTGGATGTTTAAGGGCATGTGGTGGAGGGAAAAAAAAGAGTGGGGATTGAAGGAGAAGGTGGAGGAGGAGGACTTAGAGAAAGATATGTTGCATGTAATGTTGCTAATCCCTTTTTAAAAGCCATACATCACTGCTTGTTTCATTCCCGAAAAAAAGGGACCTTCCTGGATGCTTGTTTACCGCGGAATGCTTAAGAGAAATTCCGCAATATGAGGTCATTACCTTTGGTTATTATCATGCACTCTGGCAGGTCATATTTCTCTCTGTGCATAATTGTGTCTGCCTGTAGCTAATTATTTGTGTAAACCAGAACAGGCTACTGCTGGTGGGTTTTATAGGATATATTAGTTATTTTGAATTAGGTTGAGCACAGCAGGAAAACAGTAACGGGTGGTTAGAAAAGGCTGACTCTTGTGTATGTGTGTTTGCGATGGTTTGGCATCAGTTCCAGAGAGATGCCACACAAGCATTGGAACTCACAAAAGTGGACCAAGAAAATAATACTAATAACTCGACGAAACAGACCTGCTTACCTGGCTAATAACTGTAATTTATATAAAGAATAGTCTAGGTAAGGCTGTGAGAAAACTTTATGGGCGATGTATTTAAATGTTAATAATCACTAAGCATACATAATTACTAGTTCCATACATAATAACTAGATCTATTTTTGAAGGAATTGTGCGGGTAGAGTTGGGAGACGTGGTCTAAAATGGTGCAACAAACAAAAACAAATAGTAAAAAAAGCTTACATTGTGCTTGTTTTTATGGGCATTTTACATGACCGCATTGCAGAAATATCAGTAAAAAAAGAAATAAACCATTATGTTCATTATTCAATATGTCTTAAATATAGAGACTGCACTCTTTGAAATGTTATGATTATGCCCACTGAAAACTTAGGTAACCATAAGTCTCTTCCAAAGTAGATAATTCATTTCAATTTTATACCATCAATCATTTTGTCAGACTAAGTGTTCCTTTTTATTCCCACATGGTAAATATCTCATTTTTGGATAGAAACCTCTTGTATATTGAGAACATATAGAGACATGTAGATATGTAAAAATCACATTGAGCCTGTGAGAATCTGGGGAGAGTCTTGTTGCTGTTCGCATTGTGGTTTTGGTACAGAACAGTGGTGAAGTCAGATAGACAGTCTGCAGACCTCTATAAAAGCAACACCAAAGTCTAGTGTTGCTTTGCCAGCCAGACTCGGCCTGTGGCTCCATGCTGGCATCGGCCCGCAAGCATGGCTGTAGACAGAACAGAACAGAGCAGTTTCCTTTCATTTTGCTTTCACGGGCTTAGCTCCTACTTGACAGAAAGACATTAGCAGTTATTACCGTTGCACCAGGACCTGTTATGAAGTGACGGCTTTTCTGTGTTTTTGTAAAAAAAAAAAAAAAAAAACAGTTCATCTACCCTTCACTTGCTTTAACCTTTGCGGCTTCTGGAGCAGCTGGTGAGATGTCCATAATGTGTGAGATCTTTGCCAAGGACAAGTATGCCAGGTGTTCACACGCTGTAAATACACATGTGCACAAGAAACAGGCATTCACAAATGCAATGAAGTTCAGCCAATTTTAGGGTTGGGTATGGTTTGAAAAATTACAATACCAGTACCAATCCAAGTACCCTTAAAGGAATACCGATACCAATTGAGTACTACATTCAATACCCAATGTGAATAGAACAGCAAATGGGTTTTAACTGTTGCAGCAGTAGGCTAATCATAAGTTCACAACCAATCAACGCAAGCATTCTTCAATTTAATGCAATAGAGTTTATACAAATATTCATATTTTCTAGCTCTAGCTGCAAAAAGAATTGATTGCAGATGTTGTTTGATTGGAGACGATTCGTTTCGGACATCTTTTAAGGTATCAAGTACTGATACCCAGCCCTAGCCAATATGGTAATCTGCACATCAACACTGATATGAATATAATTTGTGTTCAATTGCCGATATTTTATACAAAAATACTGCTTATATCTAGGTCCTGCAAGAAGAAACTCTTCCCTGAAATTATTTTAGGACTAACAGCTCTCTTTAATGCATTTTGATGATAAGATAAGCTTGGGGACACATGGACTTTCTCACTAGTCACTAGCACTAACAGTTACTACAGAAGCTTAACAGGCTCAAATTGCTGTAGATGAGGGATAAAACATTTTGCTTGGCTATGTTATTCGTGTAGTCTGAAGTTTCCTGGTCCAAACATTTGAGGGAATTTTCTATCATGATGTCATGGTGTGGCATTGCTTTGCTTCCACTAAAAGAAGAAATACAGCTCCTGCTAACTCACAGATTGTTTTGGCTACATTAATACAGTACTTTTAAGTGGCTAGCTAGTAGGGACAGTACTTTTAGAGTGCTATGCCAAGTCACTGTTGATGGTCAGTGTTACTTCTATGTCGCAGACCAACTGCCATCATCAAAAACTGATGTTATAGCCTAGCTGATGATGTCTTAAAATGCTCAGTTGGTTTGGATGTTGTTTAAAGTTTGGCACAAAAAGATNGCAGACCAACTGCCATCATCAAAAACTGATGTTATAGCCTAGCTGATGATGTCTTAAAATGTTCAGTTGGTTTGGATGTTGTTTAAAGTTTGGCACAAAAAGATTCTCCAAAAATTGCAAGATTGACATAAACAGAGTGTAAAGAAAGATATTGCACATAAATCAGTGTACTGAAAATGAGGAAAGCATCTACAACAGGGTCACAGAGGTAGGAAGATGCTAAATATCAAAATGGTTTCATTGTTTCTAAAGTGTTAGATCATGGTTATTTCTAAATACAGTACCCTATAGCTAACTAACAACTTAATGTCCGTGTCTACTATATGCATTGATGGCCCAAAAACATTAGGTATCACCATGGTAAAACACTTGAACAATGTTTTTTCTGCCTGTTGGGGCTTCTTCAAATGCTTCTAAGTGTGTGATTAAGGTGATTACGAGTGGTTGCTATACTGTTACAAGGTTGTTGTTTGGATTGTGCCTTCAGGTGAATGTGAACTCATGGAAAGTAATTAACAGCTCGCATCCACCACACTACCACTATACTGTACATGAAGCAAAGTCATTCCTGGGCAGCGAGCCATCCCCAGTCAGGGATAGAAGTGAAGATAGATGGAGTAAGGCTACCATCCAGGATTGTAGGGCCTAAAGCAGAGATAATCAGAGCACCTAAGTCTAAGGCTACTGAGTACTTGTTGTTACTGTGTGTAAGTAGAGTTGGGCCAACAGTAACAGCCTCAAGCACATGCATCGGAGGGTAAGGGGCAAGTACTTGCACAAGTGAAAGAAAGAGTCAGATAAGGCAACGGAGAGCAGCAACAAAATAGTTTCTACTGAAAAATAGCTCATACCAACATTCCAGTTATGAACATGCACATGGTTGAGTGTTGTCCAGGCTTTGCGCGCACACACACACACACACACACACATATATATATATACACACACATACACACACAGAGCCAGAGCAATAACACTGTCAGCATCAGCAGTGAGACGGGTAGGATCGCAGCCCTGCCAC
>JANJYP010056035.1:0-28133 GCA_024605115.1 Rastrelliger brachysoma
TCTGTCTTGATTTAGAATAGGTTATATAAGGCAAACTGTCTGATGTTCTGGGGAAAAGGAGAGTGTCTCAGTGTCTTTATCTTATGACCTATGTATCATTTGTCATGAAAATAATGAGAGGTAACACGTTTTTACATAATCACAGACACTGTTGTCCTATTTTGCAAATTTTGTCAACCAGAAACTTTTTCATTTTGTACAACTCTGGCTGAATTTAATCATAAGTGTCAGTACTTTAGCCAGACAGAGCATCCTTGTGTTAGCATTAACTTTGTAGCACATCATTTTGTGCGGGTTTGTATGTATTTGATCAGTTGTTCAGTACTGAGCTTAGATTCCGAATTAGATGTTAATTTGGACATAGTTAAAGCACTTTNCATTTTGTACAACTCTGGCTGAATTTAATCATAAGTGTCAGTACTTTAGCCAGACAGAGCATCCTCCTGTTAGCATTAACTTTGTAGCACATCATTTTGTGCGGGTTTGTATGTATTTGATCAGTTGTTCAGTACTGAGCTTAAATTCCGAATTAGATGTTAATTTGGACATAGTTAAAGCACTTTGACAGCAACTTGAGCCTGTAACCCCACAAAAACAGAGCTTCTGTGTAACTGTGATTTATATTTTAAAAAGTATTCAGATGATGTTCAAGTAAAGCTGTTTTAGAAAGGAGTTAATTAAACTTTATGGTCATTTTCAGAGGCAGTTCAATCATATTGCATTATACTGAGGGGTCTTTCTAATATTCACTTTACCCTCAGTGATATAAATAAGGTTTTTGTTTTGCTGAATTTATATTGGTATGTTGATTTTAGTGACTTATTAATTTGCAGCATAGCCTTGTCCAACATCAGCTTGCTGTGTAGTTAGTATAATTATCAGCTTTCAGCTTGTTTTACTGTCCAGTCAATGTCAAAGATGTAATTAGTTTAGGAAAACTATTTTTATTAATTTGTATGAAAACACCAAAATATAAAACTTGGTGCTTAATTAGCCTGTTTCACACCAAGACATTTTGACATGTCACAGTATGAAAAACTATGTGTAATATTTAAAGTTAATAGTTAATGCTTCAGTTTCAGAGCTCTGGTGTAGTGCATGCTCACTGTTACACTGTCAAGATTTGCCATGAAAAGAATAGAGCTGTCATTAATATTATGTCTCCACTTAAAAAGGCTTATAATAATATAGAAGTACCTAAAACATACAGTATGAGAAAAAGAAATATTAATGTTCGTCAAAGTCAGATGTTTAATTAAACCTGAATTTAATTAATACAGTGCAAAATTGTGAATCTATATCTAGACGCTCATTCCACAAACTCTGTATCCATACATTCCCCGATGTGAACACTCACAACTCATAAGCGTGGGAATGACTTTAAACCTGCTCAAAATCATATTGCAAAAATATATCTTCTGTTTTAACATGTCATTTTAAATATGTTTGTTAGATTGTAGGTCTGGATGTGGAATATAGTAAATATGGATTATATAACTGCTGTTTTCGGGTTAAAAAAAACTAATTTCTCTTCTAAATTGTAGGATTGTGATATTTGAAACTGAACAAGCCTCTAACCTTGGTTGTAAGAGTCAGAGCTCACTTCCTCTCTGTCTCTGTCTGTCAGATCTCTTCTCCTCTAACTCTTCTACTAATTTTCTTCTATTGTTCCTGTGAAATTAGAATATGCAAATGGAGCAGCGGCAACAGAGTAGCCATGTGCCACAATCACACGGTGAGAATATTATTCCTCGTCGCCATGCTCTGGCTAATTAGCCTGATTTGATTGTTAATGCACTGCCAATTAGAGGTGGCAGGCGTCACTATGGCTCCGCTTGACAGCCCTCATTTAGAGGTGAGCGAGCGGCTCGGGCGAGATGAGCTCTGGCTGGGAGCAGGCAGGCTGTTACACAGACTGTCTGAGTCAGTTAGCACTCAGACAGTGTGTGTGTGTATGTGTGTGTAGTCTGATCAAAACTGTCTCTGACTCTCTTTCTCTTTGTGTGCGTGCATGCACTCGTGATTGTGTCCTACTGTGCTTCCATGTGTGAGACTTGTTTTATCCATTCTGTATTTGTTGCTGTGTGTTTGTGCTTTTGCGTGCAGCTCCTCCGGTGTGTTTGTGAGTATTTCACGCTGCAGTGTCTCTCAGGAGCAAGCCCTCTGATGGAGGGAATGAGACGAGTTAGAGATGCATGTCATTCTAGGCTATAATACACTTACTGTATGTGAGACGCTCCCTGACACGCTTCAAGGCTTTTAGATGCTCTCTCACACTGTCTGTCTGTCTTACTCTATACTCTCAGCATCATATATATAATTTTATTCTCTCCCATCCTAGGACTTTAAAGCATATGGTGTGTGGACTTCCATGTGTTATGTAGCACTGCTATACTTTGAAATTCTTGTACTTCAATGGAGAGTTTCTAAATCACAAGTGTGTGCTTGTAAGGCAAAATTTCACTCTGTGGTTCAATGATATATCATCAATCAGTAAAGCTCAGTGGATTATAGGATTTATTTTGTTATTCTGTAAAATATTAGCACCTAGCTTTCCTTTAAGTGCTTCATCTATTTCTGATTTGCATTGTTATTTTCTATATTTTGCAGGCTGATGTTCAACAAGTGCATAGGGAGCTTGATTATACAGTGCATAGATCAATAGGTAAAAGCAAGACTGACAAATACACAAATAGATAGATCGTACAGGGAAGAATCAAGAGCCAAATATGTTGCAGACTAGTCTGTTGAGGCATTTACCAGTGGAGTAATTTGTATCTTTGCTTCTTCTATGCTTATTTTTTTCTCTGCATGATTGTCTTCACCTTTTGGTCTTGTTGCTAACATAAAAAAAACTATTTTCAACATGTTGTCATTTAAACTACACTGTAGCTGCACTGCTCAACAAGGTGCACAAACTTGGCAGTTATCCTCAGAAATATGAAAAATGCCTCATTAAACAGCAAATTCTGTCCAGACAGTAGTAATGTACTGCACACATTATTAGGAACAGTTTTTAACAGTGGTTAAGCGTACAAGGTGTTCCTGGTGGGCTGCAATGAAAGAGTAGGCAGCAATACAGATTAGTTTACTCAGATCCCGTGTCACCTTGTTATTGAATGGTTGACTGGCATGATTTTCTCTCAGTATTTTCAGCTTTTTTTTAAAAAAAAAAGTGTGCCTAGGTCACCACCCTGAGAACATTCTTGTGATAAAAAGCAAAATTCTTACTGAGGTCCCAACCACACGAACACAGCTATTTTTGAAACCAAACTTTTTTGGTCTCCATCCACACCAACTATGTGAAAAAAAAAAAAAAAATCTCCATCCACACGAAGCCACAAAAACTTGCCTCAACACACATGAACATGTGTCAACCGTCAGTTGCTACATAAATCTCCATGGCTACACATTAACATTTAGTTTTACCACTGCACACTGTGACATCAAAGAATAACAGAAATCCTAACCTGCAAAAACTCACAGGGAGGTCCGGGGTCTGTCTGTGTGTCAGGGCCAGGGGGTGGCTGCACACTGTCACTGCAATCACACACATACACACGCTCGCTATCGCTTTGGTGCTGCATAGTCAATGACACATGCAATGCACTCTTGCTCGCGATTACGGGAGAAAAACTCTTACATTTGCAGGTTTCATTGGAGAGTTAGGATTTCTGCAATGGTCACAAGAGAATAATTGTAGTTTTCCTATCCACACACAAGTGCTGAAACTGAACTTTTCGAAAAAGTTCACCCCAGACTCTGGTTACAAAAAACTCCAGTTTCAGTATTCCCAAAAGTGTCTATTTCCAGGATTTCCAGAGTTAGTTAGCTTGTTGTTTCATTTAGAAGTGTAAATCTAGATGCATTTCTTTGACAGTCAACTGCTTTTGAACTCAAGTGACTAAAATAAGTATTTCAAAACTCTGTCTCTATTTTGCTGATAATCGGTAACATATCACATAGGTGTTTCCAGGAAATTCAATTGAAAATATTGGGAGATTTCTTTTTTGTACCTGTATTTCCCAACATTAAAAGTAAAATGGCAGAGAAATACTGGAATCAGAGTAGAAAACCACAAATCCCCTGAAAACATTTGGAGAATGAGACCTTGGTGTCCTTTGTGGTAACCATCGCCCTGTGCTGAATGTTATGAATAGAAAACAGACTTCAGCACCCACCATTTTTTCTCTCATAGCTGCCAAAATAAGAAGACACAATTTTAACATCAATATTAGTTAAATGTCTTCTTCTGTGGGTAAACATCCTGCAAAGCATTCATACTATAAGGACCTATTTTGACCATGTGAGATTGTAAAATACTGTATAACAGGATGTCTGACTGTTTTTGTGTGTGTGTGTGTGTGTGCGTGTGCATGCGATGAGCTGTTTTCATCTGTTGGCATCAGCTGCTAAGAGGATGGAACAAAGGCAGGATGCAAGCCACTTCAACCTGTGATTCACTGCATACTTAAGGTGGCGTGGCTGGTTTCTCCCGAGATGGCAGAAAAGACTTATGAAAGCTCTCTGCTACTTAGTCTTCAAAATGCATTTCCTTATCTACTGCACATGCATTAATAAGCATATGTTATGTATGGGGGAGAGTTTACATATTGTAAACATCTCACAGAAAAGAAATGACTCTGAAGTAACTATCATAAGTACAAACACTTGGAAGTTGAGTCATAAGAGATTTAAGGTCAATTAGAAGCATTTATAAAGAGGCCTTCAAGTCAACACATGCGATATTATATATGGGCAAGATCACGCGGTAACAGAAGATACAGTTAAAAATATTAACTGAATAACTGAATGTGTCAAGATCTATGTCAACATTCTGACAAAAAATGGTCTCCTTTTTACAGTTTGGGTTAGAAATAACAATTAAGGTGATTTTTTAACTGCTTCTCTCACTCTAGCAGCAGACTTCCTCCACTTTGAGAGTGCTCATAGTTTGGAAGGTTTACACGTTATCTAAAAACAGTTTCATATTTTGGAGAGAGCAGAAGTTTCCCTCCATTTTGACATTTGAATTACATTTCTTTGTGTAGGTATGAGAGAGCCAGGTGACTCAGAAAAAAAGGTTTGCTTGTTTTTTTAATTCCCATTGCTTTCCTATGAGACAGTTTTCCCATTTTTCTGGAAATAATTTTGGAAAAAATTGGAATTTGAACACCTAAAGTCATAGCAGACGAGTCCTGATTGAGTCGCTTGCTTTGATGTATGATTTGTCTGTGTTTTCTCAAAGCTGCGGGAAGATACACACCGAAAATCTGGCGGAAAATGAATATTAATAAGAAAAAGCATTCAGCATAACAATAAGGCCTTGTGCTTAGCACGTGACCCCCAATAATACTAGGAATGGGTGCCAAGTAGGACTGTGGCAGCAATGGTCCACAACCACAGTCTGCTGAAACCTGAAATCCATAACCATGATCCATAAAAACCTGCAAAATGAGAAAACACAAAAATGAAAAATCCTGTGATGAAATTACAGCCACAAAATCCTCAAAGCAGCCTGTTTGTTATTCACAGGCACTTTAAGGAGGTACTTCACATATTTTCATAATCCTTTTTTCTTTGTTTTAGAAAGCAATCATTTTATGTTCATCATATAATACAGTCTGTCTGCTGTTGGAAGGTAGGGTGGCTGTAAAAGAATTTATCAAATGCGGGCGTTTAATTTCCTTCAGATGGATATCAGAATCTCTTCTCTTTTTTTCTTCTTCAAGATAACAGCAAACACTCTGCCCTAATCTCTAAATGCACATCTTGTTTTGTCCCTCGGAATATGTTCTGTCATAAAAAGCCATGTAATGATGAATGATGAGAGCAAGAGAATGTCTGCAGATGGTGTTATCTGTGCTGCAGAAACCTCCGTCACTAAATCAAATATCAGCCCATTTAAACATCCCATTTATTCACATGAATTATAGCAAAGACCCCTATGGCTCTCATAATGTAGAGGGAGGGAGAGAAGGAAAACGTCTGTGAATTACAGGTGGTGTACCTGAAGCAATCTCTTTGAACAAGAGCACAGCTAATCAGACCAAATCTGATGTTGCCTGCAGCTTCACCTTCCTGAAGACACACACACGTGCATAAACACATACACACACACAGCAGGTCAATCATAGTTCTGACCCTGCTCTTTCCTCATCACCTGGTAATGA
This sequence comes from Rastrelliger brachysoma, assembly GCA_024605115.1. Lineage (NCBI taxonomy): Eukaryota > Metazoa > Chordata > Actinopteri > Scombriformes > Scombridae > Rastrelliger > Rastrelliger brachysoma. Next base: position 6,174 of record JANJYP010056035.1, read on the forward strand.
CCGAAAGAATGACTTTGGGGATACAAGCGACTGAGATGAGGTTTCCCTGCGGGATAGTTGGCTCTCTGCATTGAACAGTGTCAATTCGGGTGAGTGCAACTCGAGCTCGAGCTACTCAAGCATTACAGACTGGGAGGCGACCTCAGGGCAGAACTGGGACATGCTGAAGGGACTACATCTCCCAGGTGGCCTGTCAGTGCCATAGGGAAATCTGCCATCACAACCCTGATCCAGATACTGTTAGTGGTAAGAATAATAGACAGATTTATTCTCAAATAGTTTCAACAATGACTTCATTTCAAATAGTTGAGGTATTAAATTATTAACTGGAAGTAAGGCAGAGTATGTTTTTTACAATATGTGCCTGCAATATCAAAGGAATATCCAACATCTGCAGGACTTTTAGAGTATTTAGAAGAACAATCCGTACTTATATTTTAAAATAAGCAAGTCTAGGTGTTTAGGGAATAAGTTTAAGAAAATTACTAACAACTCAAAAGAAACTTTTTGAAAGGATAATGTGTTTAATTACTTGTCAATTCCTCCCCTGGAGATAAGGAACATCTTAATTTATCTTATATTATTTGTATCTGTTCTCACATGGTGCTTTAAGTGAAAGAGATCAGCTGATATAAAAATCACTCCTGGGATCAGGTTCTTGTTTAATTCGGGATTCAGTTCCATGTTTGTGTAGTTATTTTTGCATTAAATCCCCCAACAAATATTATTAGTATCTCCTCCTGTGTGGTTTTTTTTGTTTTTTTTGGGTTTTTTTTTTAGTAAAGACCAATTTCCAGGTAGTAACTCTGCTAATTAACACAGCTAATGAATTTGAATACTTTGAAAACCATTCTTTGTGTTCTCACATGTTATGTAACTTTCGTTATGTAAAATTGCTAAATTTAAGCATATGACATAGGAAATCAGTAAAACAGATTCAGTTAGACACTGTTGGACCCCAGTCATCCTCTTGGGCACTATGTTGTGAAGTATGAGTATTTGTGATTGTTGAATCATTGGCATTAGATTAACCCCCCTCAGCCCTCCAGAGATTTATGATGGTCTTTTTGTGGTCTGAGGCAGTTTCTCATAGCCCTTCAAGTATGAATCATTACTCCTCAGCTGTCATTTCCCTTGACTCCTTCCCTCACAGTGCACTCAAATAGATGTGCGGTGCGGTCAACATCTGGAGAGAAGCCTTTTCATTTATTTATTTTTTTATAACATTGTCATTGATAATTTGCAATTCTGTTCACCATGTCTGACATTCGAACTCACACAGCACATGCTGACAAATTCACACACTCAAAAAACAACTTGCAGGATTTACTTAATAAAATTCTTGTTTAACAATTTAACTTGTAACATTATCTTATTGACTTCTACTGTCGCAATATTAAGTACATCTCACTTGGCAGTATCAGGTATAATATACTTCATTCTAAACTTAACATTCATGAAAATATTAAATAAATGTTAATTATGTTTAAGTTCATTAACTAAAATCTGCTTCCATTTTTTTTCATAGACAGGAATTTCATTGTTGTGAAATTATTAATTTAAATGACTGAAATGATTAATTCAAATGACTGATGCAGTCAACAAACTAATGTATTTAGTAAAAACTCTTTGGACTCACCAGGGGAATGGCCCTTATTTTAAACAACTAAAATTTCAGCAGTTATAATTGTAACAATGACATAGCATGAGTCAACAAAACATGGAGACCCCCCACTTTTATCATTTTAAAATGAAATCACCACTCTCTAGCAGAAATTTAAAAAAATATATGAAATAAAAAATCACTGCTCAAAAAAATACTAACATTTTTCTTTTTTAATCCTAAGAGGCATACAATATAGAGACATATCACATAATACAATAGGACATCAAGTTTTAACTAGAGAAAGCTACGTGGTACTGTCATAACAAAATTCCTTAACAGTATTATTTTTTTTGAGTTATGTATTATTTTTGCATTAAACCATTTTAGAACATATCATATTTGACAGATCCAACACAGTTTTTGTAGTCAACAGTGAAGAAAGTCACAGCAACTTTTGAATCCAAGGTCCATAAGAAAACAAACAGCTTTACATTTTCATTCTGTGTGCATTTAAGACAAGAACTTTAGCTTTAAACCCTGTGCTTTTGGAGACAGTTTAATCCCATCCAGTTCATGGAAAAGTTTCTGAAACACCTCAAATGTGTAGTGCAGTGTTGGGGGGTATGCAAGGTTGAGGGCATAAATAAGCTCCATAAGAGGACATAAATAAGCTCCAGCATGTAAGCTTTGGCAGTACTGCTGCATCCCAAGAAGAAGGATGGTTACAATGACAGGGTCTTCTCCAGCAGTACCATAGACAACCAGGATCTCGATGATGTGGTGAGCAGCATTACTTTGGCTGTCCTCCTGTATACAACACATGATAAGTATTAAGACAATTCTGTTAACAGATGAAAAAATAGAATTGCTTGAATATTTAAAGACACTTCATCATCAGTGAGGAAAAAGTTAACTACCATGATCTACAATGCTTTAAGAGCCCCAAATGTTTTGATGTCCATAAAGGAGAACTCCAGCCATTTTTGACCACTATATCATTTTCCTGAGGGTCACGCAAAAGCAAAAAACGTAATGATCCACCAAACCGGAGTTGTACTATGGCCACCCGGCCCCTCGGGAGAGCTATAACGTTAAATGGGGGCAAATGTTTTAACTGCATTGATCCTCTAAACACACTCAGAAAACCATTACTAGCTGATTGTTAAGCATCTGTTCACTCAGCCACCATAGCCACAGACGTGCAGATGCTTTTCTGAAGATAAGCAGAGTTATAAACAGAGTTACAGTATCTAAGGTGAGTGACTCCATGCAAAAACACAAAGTTTACTGTTCATCATGCACAGTTGTGTCTCATAAGGACCTGACTCATGTACCACAGGTCATGGAATGGTTTTCTGAGTGTGTTTAGAGACCCAATGTGGTTAAAATGTTTTCCTCCATAGTTAGTGTTATAACTCTCCCAAAGTGCCAAGTAGCCACGGGAGGGCTCCAGTTTGGTTGGATCATTTTTAATTTCAGGAAAATGCTATAGGAGTTCTCCTTTAAGGTGCAATTACATGGCAAATACATGGCTGTCTTATAACCTACAAGGTGTACTGTTTGTCCCTGATGAAACCAGTGTTAAAACTAGTCAATCTGTCCTCCTCCCTAGTCTTTAACTGTCCACTATGATCAGCTTATAAATGAACAGACTCTAATTATGTTATGAAAGCAAAGGTAGAAAAGTATGATTTCTGCATGTAAAAAGCACATTAGTGGGACAAGTAACAGTATCATTATAAACAGTCCAGTATAATTAATTTAAGAAATCAGGTCTAGTGAGGATGTTTATGACAAGGCATGCAAATGTTAAAAATGTATTATGCTTGTTACAATGATTGTATCTGTGTCACACTAAATGTTGAAAGTGAGACTTCCATATGAAACACAAACAGTTGCAGTTAACACACCAGCTGACAGCTGACATTTTGCTTCTTATTATCATCTCTTATTCCTTCCTTACATTTACCGTCACCTTGGAAACAGACAGAAACTGACGTGTAGCCTTTGCATCAAAAGCTTCATCTTTGGTTGTGGACTGCTGACGGCATTAAAATAATTAAACCTGGAGTCCTGATAAAAAATTTAAAATATCATATTTACATTTTAATGAGTCAATATAACAAGCTTTTCCTCACCCCACTATATAAAAAAGCAGGAGCTTTTAATAATTTTAATAATAAATATTTCTCTGATATTCTTTGATTTATTTTGACTTCAAAAAGAGAATACACGCAAACAAACAAACCATTTAATGCCTCAAAATACATCTATTGTTGTTTTGACTGTCCCTTAAGGTTCAACATAGGTGAGGGGGAAAAAACATCTTTTATGTTCCCTGGAAGCTCTCCATGGATGCCTGCAGGAGGTTTTACTGTAGTGTGTCTGACTCAGCTCAAAGACTCAGTAACTACAGCTGATTATTTTTTTGGGAGCTGCTGTTACTGGTTTGAGAAGTTGTCTGTCTATCACACCATACAACTGATTTTTTTTATAATCCAGATTTAATACTGCAGCTCTTTTTTTTTTATCACGTATTTCAGAAAATTGAAATAAAAAATGTTATTTACATTTCAGATTAGTCTTTATGGGAATGTTTTCAAAATGCACGTGTTAGCTTTTTGTCTAACAGTGAGATAAGAAGACTCTGGACTCTGCCTAAAACTCACAAATACACCTATCTACATTTATAATGGCACAAGTTAACACAAGTTAAATATGTTTTTTACTTATCTATTGACCTCAACCTCCCACCTGTGGACTTTGCCATTGTATCACATCAATATATGAACGTGTATATATATATATATATGAATTAGAGGTGAATATCTTATTTTGGGTCACTTGCCTGAAGAACTTATCCTGTCATTTTTCATGAGAGGATAATGTAGTTATCTTAGAGGGAGTTACATGTTGGAAAAATGTATTGATGCACAACAGTTTTCTATCTGCCAAGTCCTGTGTGGCATTTCAGCTGCCAGATACAGTTAGTGATAACAAGATTTGATGTCTGTGCAAGGACAATGGTTACAAATCTGGCAACCTCACTGTGATGATAAGACCTCAGGATCATGCTCACAGTCACCATGCCCAACTGTTATTCGCCAAGATGTTCCACCACTTAACTCATCATGAAATCACAGTTTTTACCTTCAGCTTAAATAATGAAATGTATGTTCATTAGTTAGTTTACTGTTATTAGTAACTGTATTTTACTATAAATTGAGCCAGGCTTGTTGTTTTGTACCTGCTCACAGTCTTCATGCTAAGCTAAACTGATCTTCTCATCTGACAAAAGAAAGCTTAACATCTAGTATCCCAAAATGTTGAACTACTCCTTTAGGTATGGAGCTGATTCATGGTCTGTAGACTTGTGCTTTAAGTGTAATAAAAATGGATGAAGCCTGTAGCAAAACAGACAAAGGCTTCAGGCATTAGCCACAGGCAGCATTACATTAATAAACAGATTAATTATTATGCATCCCTTTCTGTATTACAAACAGTGCTTACATCACCAACAATGCTAAGAATATATCATACACATTGCTTGGCTATTTTATATCTTCATTAATAAATTAAAGATATTATTTTTTAAATAATGAGGCTTAAGAAGGGAAATGATCAGCAGCTCTCAGCTTTGCAACAAAAATGTAAATGAGGCTTTTTTTTTTTAATTAGCATGCAGAGTAGCTTATTATTTATGTTCAAATATAATGTATCACTGGTTTATTTAGAAAAAATAAAACTGTAAACATGATGTGTCTTTAATAAACTCACAGTGGGGAATATGTCTATGAATTACAATAAGAGTCACTTGTGCTGCATACAAACTTCTGCATGCGTGTGTGTGCATTTGTATGTGTTAATGAGTGCCTACTTATGTGTGTTTACCTACATGAGTTTTATAAACGTGTGAGTGTGTGGCTGTACAGGCATTAGTCAGGCTTTGTGTATACACTTCTGATTGAGTTTTGGGTTTATTCTGCTTGGAGTGGATTCTGTATTAAACAGAGTGTTTGGAGAGGCACTCAAGAGTGTTTTCAAACCTGCACTTTTTAGTCCAGTTAAATCGAGCTGTAGTTCGTTGTCTAACTTAGCACGATTGTTTGGGCAGGTGTAAACACATTAATCACACAGACCATTTAGAGGAGTTGGTATCACTCTAGTCCCAAACAAACTCTCGAATGCTTTGCTTGTGATGAGAATGTGATCTGATATTGATCCGACCCAATTATTAAGCATATTCTGTTAGTAGGAGTGAATCAGCTCCCATTGCCAGTTGTGCTCTGAGCAAATTTTACATTTGCTAGAGAATGCAGACTGCGGACATATCTAACCAATGAAAGAAGTGAATGTTCTCACATGGCTTGTAGTGCTATATTTTGGCTGACTTGTATTTTTGTCTTAAGTGAAAAGCAATCAACCAAACCAAGGGGAAAATTCACCAGGTTGACCAACTCATCTACTTATTTGGATTTCGGTAAAGGAACTAAAAGGTGCGAAAACAACCTGAGAGAGAAACTAACAGATAAAGTAATACTGAGAGAAAAAGAGGTAATGCTGAGGAGATACATAGGATGTGCAGCGTAACTGTCGTCCCTAATGAGATAGAGTTGGGGAAGACTCAGAGAACTGCGCAGCAGGGGGAGGCAGCCAGGGAGAGACTGAACGTGTTGAACAGCGGGGGGCCAAAAATAATTAGCTGACACTGGTGGCTGAATGAAGCGGCCCACTCTGCGGCTCTCTGAGAAACAAGCACATGGGAAGTTATCATAACACATGTTTACCAATATCAGCGAGAGGCTCCATGCAGGAAGACAACACAGATGCCAACAGGACAATGTTAATTGTCATTTAAGCTAACATTCAATAGCGTCAGATGAAATCCCAGGTTGGGATTTACAAGAGATGCAGCAACAGGATAACAAGAATAACCTAACAGCAAGACCTGAGGGAAGAGAAGGAGGAGGAGAATCATTGAGGTGTTTCTGGCTAAATTAATAATAATCAGATAAGGTTGTAATCATAGGGAGGGATAAAAGGATTTGACCTGCGGTGTGTGAAACTGTGCAGAGCAATTACATTAAAGGTACATAGACACATGTGAGCAGAGGAAAGGCCCTATCCAACACACACCACAAGAGGAGTAGAAAAAAAAACAGCAAACAAACAAGTGGGAAAAAGCCAGACAGCAGTCAAGTTTTTAATATAAAATATTCACAATCCTTACAGAAAAGAGTAAAATGCAGGAAAGTCACTCTCACTGAATTTATTTGGGTTAAGAGTCCATGTCTTTATTCAGACTACTATAAAAAAGGTCACAGAGCCTTGTTGAACTTTTCACTTTCACTGTGAATTTTATGTAGGTGTAGTGAAGTCATTTTGTCTAGTTGCTGTTTAAGTCTATTGTCTGTGGCCATGTACACTGACAAGTTTCAGCAGAATATCTTCAAAGTGACCAAAAAACAAGTTCTGCTGCTCTTTGGAGTTATGCAGATGATAAATCACTTTGAACTGAATAAGTGATGCTCTTGCATTTGCAGAACGTATAGAAAATGAGATGTTTGTATTTGTTTGCATGGACAATAGCAAATATATAAAGACTACTATTTCTTAGTGGACTGACAATGATTGCAACATGGTGTTTATTTTTAGAAGTGTGAGAATGTAAGTCTGGGCTGGTGTTTTCTTTTTCTTTACATTTCGTGCTGGATGATAAACTGAGTGGCGTTGGGTGTGTTAGCCTCCTGGTGTACACTGCACCCCAGCAGGGGAGGCTTATGAAAAGCGGTGATGACGGCAGTAGCAGAGGAGCCAGGGGCTGGGAGGAAAAAGCTTTTTGGCCAATACACCAGTTTGCAGTTAGTGTGTTGATGTTGAACCCTGCTGAGCACTGAGTAGTGCTGTTTTGGTGTCCCCAGCTGATCGCTCACCTACCACTGGCCTCAGAGCATGCCCTCTATTTTAGGGTATTAATACTGATATGAATGTCTTTGCCAGCCATCTAGTGGAAATACAATGTGTGTGTGTGTGTGTGTGTGTGTGTGTGTGTGTGTGTGTGTGTGTGTGNCATTAGTTAATTAGTAATCTTTCTGTTTTTAAAATGTAAAATGATTCCCATACACACCTATAACTTCTATTGTTATTGCTAATAAGGTATAACCTATAATGCAAAAAAACTGTCAGCAAAGTGCACATTACATCATTACAGCTGGAACAGATCCCTGAACTATCATCATCTCCATCAGTTTTCTTGGCTGCAATTGTTCAACGGTAATGAGGATCAGTCAGTGATATTTCATACTTACTGTGGTTAGGTGACAAAAATATCTGAAGGTATGAAGTTTGGGGGGAAAAATGAAGCATAGTCTCATCGAAGAGTGCGGCTGTCCAAAAGTACAAATTTAAAAAAACAGTCACAGACATATGGGGGAGGCGTTAAACTGAGCGTGAACAGTGTTTTCCCAAAATACAGACATCTCCGTGCAATGATTAAGGAAGCTAATTTCAGATCAGACTTCTAAGAGCATCAAGCTCCACAGCGTGCAATGCTAAGAAGGTTTAAACACTCTATTCATGCTGGTGTCAGGAAAAATGCCAACTTGTACTTGCGTAACTGTCTGCAAAGCTGCATGTGAGTATGTGTGTGTTCAAATGATGTGATGCTTTTTGCAGGCATTTGCACACTTAAGACACACACCCTCATATAAACACACATACATATATTTGAATTATTGTTTGTCCTTTCTTTTTTCAGGAATTTTCACCTGAAACAACTGACAGGACCACAGCTACTAAATGTCACATGGACTCACTTGTTGGATGACAGTAGACCCAACCTACATGTAAACTTATACTAAAAGAGTTGAAGGTTCAGTTTTTCCTGGTGAGTACACTGTTTAATTCTGTCAAGCCTGTTCGTTAATTCGCAAAAAATAGTAGTGAACTGTAAGTGACAGCACCATCACCCTTACAGTACCACCTGTTAAATATTGTGCATAATCTTTACTATGCATATTGCACTGAGTCTCTTTTCTTGCATACTGCAGCAGGTAATCATAGTGGCTCGTCCTCTCTTTACATTCTCCATTCTCTTAAACAGCAGTAAGATAAAATGGGCTAAGAGCTTATATCCATCAGGGGATAGGACCTACAGTGACTTTACTAGACACTGTGGGATCATTAGGGCCTTTAGACTTGATGGGATATTGTGTTTTTATGAGCTCTGTGCAGTAATCCATTAATAGGGCTGACACGCCATTAGGCTTTATTGATGTCCAATGCGTGGGCTCACATGAAAACACCATTATTTGTCATGATCAAAGTTTAACGCTGACACACAGTGATTTAATGGCGCCACAGGCTGCTGAGACCCTTGTCTTTAACCTTCAAGGACATCCAGGTTGATGAGATATACAAGTTGTACAGTCAAACTGACACAGCTTCAGTTTTTAGGTTGTGTCCACAAGCTATTTTCATGGATTATTCAAGATTTTTAGAGTTCTCTTAGGCACTGAAATGAAAATGCATTCCTTTTAATAACAATCAAGATACATTATTTCATAGTGAACATGGATAAATTAGATATCTTACTTAAATACGACAAAACAGCACACTCTTACTCCTGCCTGAAGTAGTTCCTCCGCCTTGAGAAACTATCTCCATCGGATTTTTCACTGTTGAAGCCTCATTTATTAAAGGAGGGTACATCTCTTATTTGTTTAGCGTTTCCCTAATGCTGAGTTAATAGATTTTTAACCGTGGTGCAGTATTCCTGCAGAACAACTTGCTTGTGCAGACTTTCTTCGCTGCCCTCTAGGGAAATCGAATATGTATTTGCCATTCTCTTAGGATTTTAAAAGGGTTTAGCAACATTAATAATTTCTAAAAACATAAAAGAGGGAATGTGGCTTTTTTGATGTAGTGTAAGTACTTTTGCCAGATAAGCATTTGGATGAGTTTAGAAGTGTGAGTGCTCACTGGAAGAGGTTGAAGAAAGGTAATTGGTTTGCTGAGAAGACAACATGATCGGTAAATGAGCCAAATGAGTGCAATGAGAAAAAGAAGGATATCAAAGGTTTTGCCGATTTCCAATACAGGGAAGCATATTTGTTGACCTTCAACAATGATTCATGTGAGATTTTCCCCTTATTCAAAAGATTTACACTTTAGCAGCAATTTCAAAAATGTATTTAATAATTCACCTATCAATTTTAAGTAAAAAAAAAAAGTGTTCTTCAATAAGGGCTATAAGGTGTTAAGGTGTTAACATTGGATAAAAATGAACAAATAAAAAATCCATGAAAAAAGCTTGATAAGTGGAATCACTATTATTTTAGACTTCTAAGTTTTAAAATCATTTTAAACAGTTTTTTTCTTTGCAATTGACCTCGAATGACATTTCATTGGCCACAAGGATAAAGAAAGGACAAAAAAGCTTTTCAGTCATTAAATCTCAGACATTTATGAATGACAGGTCATATTGAACATACATCTCCTGCTCAGAATAATAAATTAGATTATTTCAAGGCATGTCTTTCTAATTAGTTTTTTTTCTCTCCATATATTGTCTATGATCCAATCTTTTTTATCACATAAAAGGATAATCGCAGTGAGGACACCAGGTATCAATCACCTGTCTGCTGACATGCTAGGCTGTTAAGGGCATCCAAATGACACTGAAGCATGCTGGGACTTGTATGCTCCATGGCTGCTCTGGGTGGCTAAGCCCTGTTGGTCAGGGTTAACTTCTGGACACCCCGATGACGAATGACAGTTATCTATTTTTACGGCTTGATATAGATCCATCAGCTTCCTCCGGAGAGTCCTCCTCAGCATCTCACTGCCCTTTGGAGAAGATTTTCCGGGTCACCAAGCCAAGGTGAAAAACAAAACAATGCACATGAGTGCTCACACATAACGGAGAAAACACACACTCACAGGAATGCACACAGACATCCACGCTTGTAGACGAACTGTGTCACATGCCTCTCTTTCTTTTCTAGTGGACATATGGAAATGTCAGTGCCCCCCAAGAGACATTCGCTAATGTCAGGACATGTGGCTGGCATGGACCCAGGCCACACGTACACTCTGTCCAGCTGTGTTGGGGACCGCCATCCAACCCTGTACCCCCCACCCCATGGATCCCCCTCTGCCTCCACCCCCAGGAGGGAAACTAATTGTGAGCATTATTGATTGCCACGGCAGATCTGCACTGTCCAGCGGGTAAATAAGATGGATGGAGTTGTCAGATTGTCATCAGGCAAGGTTTTTTGACAGCATGCCTCAGGGCGTGTACAACACAGTCCAGGTTAATTGAGGCGTACACTGAGCAGTGAGGCGGTGCAGTGCTGCAGCTTTGACTTTGGACAGAAATACATGGAATGAAAGGCGTCCTACTTTACAAGACAACTTGCACTAATGATTCACAAATTAAATTATGTTATTATCAATCATATTTTAAAGTGTCACTTAAAACGACAGAAACACATTTTATCACTTTAGTGTGATTATTTCTCTTCAGAGAGTTTTGGTGTAATTTCTTCAGATTTTAAGAATTGCGTCTCTAAAGCCCCATTAACACCAGACAAAAGCACTTTACACTCACATTTGGATTGATAACTAACTGCTGGTTTTTACATCAAATATGATCAGAAAAAATAGAAACATGGACTCATCTACTAGCAATAGCAGGTGCAGCCACATTTTACAAACCTACACTACACACTCTAATTGTGGTGATTTCTTTGAAAAATTAAGTATAAAGTAGGTTCACAATATTTCAAGTCATTCCAAAACAAGTCACCTGCCCAGTTAAACAATGAAATATATTGTTCTTGTTGTTAGTGTTCATCTTATTTATGCTGACCACCAAGGGATCTTTTCATAATGCACTTTTAACGTAAGTGATGGGGACAAAGTCCATGTAAAAGCATATTTGAACATTTATTTGCTAATATGAGCCAATAATATTTGTCAAATCAAGTTAAACTCTTAACAAGTTGTCTTTTTCCTCTACAGTGGAACAGTAAAATACTGCCCATCAAAACACAAAAAAACCTGCTTCAATGTTTATGTGGGCACCAGACTGTTGATTTAAGACAGACTTTAAAAGATTTGACTTATCTTTCAACAAGATGAAGTCTACAGAGATGCTACTGGCTCTGTGAAGCTGCACCCAGGGCTAAATTTTAACTTAAGCAGTGTGAGCATGCTCAAACATTATCTTGTAGCATCTTGTTTATCTGTTATTGTGTTTTTGGTACATCTAAATCTTTGAGGGAAAAATGAATAAACTAATAAATGCATGTAGCATATGTCAGTGGTTTGGTGAATTCAAACTGACCTAAACCAGTTTGACTTTGTTTTTACATTATAAACAATATAAAACCATTATCACACAATGGCAACCTTTTTGATAAAGTCTAGTTGCTAGTTACTGAGACGTAAAAAGCTATGCATGCCTATGCACACATATTCATATCTGATCTTTCTTTTTACATGATGTAACTATGGAAACCAATTGTCGGTCTCATCAAAACAAATGAAGCAGTGAAGACAAAACCTTGCTGTTATCTCTGTTGCTAAAAGAAAGCGTAATAAGCTTAACCATGAATTTCAGTATTTTTGTATCTCAGTTTTGCTAAATTAATAAATCATACCAACGTACACGTTCTTGTGCTTAATTGCAGCAGTAATCACCTTAAATTATCATGAGAGTGTAAAACTCCAACCAACAGTTTCATTAAGTTAATAAAAACCATTTACATTTTATTAGCAGTTGCATGAATTAACACATACATTACTGATCAAACCCCCACAACAAATGTTATTCATTTTGAATGTATGTGGACCTTTTACTGCTTATATTAGGATTCCTGAAGCTTCTCCAAAGGCAGAGTAGACGAGTGAATATGAAGCAGCACTGTCAGTATTCTTGCACTTCCTCTGTGCTCACCAGACTTTCCAGATTGTGTACAAAGTAAACACTGCTCTGGGCGAGGATTGCTTTCTAAATGCTGTTGAGGATTTGAGCGATTATAAAGGAAATGAATATAGAGGAACCAGAGACGCATTGGTTGACCCTCTCCTAACGCAAGCATCCTCTCACCACAAGACAGTTTTCCTGATGCATTTAAATTATTCTGTGGATGATTTGCATTTTAAGTAATGAGGTGAGGAAGGAGTCAGTTATATACATATATAACTTGATTGAGATGCACAATAATTAATATCCAGAAAGCCCCCTCCAAAAGTTTCAATTTTATGACTAATATACTGATAGCAGGAAGGAATAAATGATGACAACTATCTGGCCAGCACGTAATGCGGTCGCTGCTTTATGACCTCAATTCCCTGTGACCAAACTAGTCATTTCCCAATAGCACATCTCCATTTATTTATTCAGGGTAGATGACTAATCAGCATCATGCCCTTCCAGGCAATACTCTGCCTGTCATTCCTTCAGTTATGTGCAAATGCACCAGGGAGCGAGAGTATAGCTGATTTACTGCTGGTTACAAATTATCAAGTATGTACTTTTATATCAGATAAATGCTTTAGATGTTAAGCACTCTCTAAGTTGCGATCTTCAAATACTGCATTTTAAGCGGTCTAAAGACATGAATGTGCTATTATTTCATACTGGATCATCCATCTAATCTTCATGAAAAGCTTTTTATTTTTTATTTCTCCACTATTGTAATTCAACACCTGCTATTCTTCTTCTGCTGATCAGTTGTCCTCAGTGTGTCCTCACTCTTCATTGGTCACCTGACTCCTCACCTGCCTGTAAAACTGCTGTTCACCTCATAAATCCAAGGGTATACCTGCCCTACATCTTTAGTCTTTTGCCAGATTAAATCTTAATTCTCATGGTAATCCTGCTTGCCTGACTTTGCTATAGTTATTTATTATATTTTATTTTATTTTACTTCTCTCACTATGTACTAGTTGATAAAGCAAAGCTTTTTTAAAAAATTATGTGTGTTTTAATCCTGTCATAGAAAGTACACATTTGAATGAAGGATTGAACACAAAGCAAAAGTGTTTGTGACTCCCCTAATGGCCACAGCTGCCAGATAGAGTGAAGAGATATGAACAGCAAATATTTTCAGAAAGTCTCACCTGGAAGGCATTCATCGTGTTGCATTCAGTTTGAGAGCCCGAATATCCAACCCTGCTTTTATTCTCACCTCCACACATCTGACCATTTGCTGCATGAAGCAGATCTGACTGTTAGTTTTAGGAAAGTTAGAGAAATGTTTGAACATAGCCCCCCAATTCTGACAGAAAGTTGTGAAATGAGGGATTTTCCAATGCTGTGTCCATTGATGCTGCTTCTGGGTCTCCATTTTGGTCACCAGAACTATAAGTGTAGAAATTATGTAATTTATTTAAAGATACTGTATGCAAGTTCTGGAAATCGAGCTGTGTGTCTCCCTCCCGTCCCTCTCCCTGCTCTATTATGCTGTTGTTTGTCCTTCATGTGCATTATTGTGATCACACACACACACACACACACACACACACACACACACACACACANTTGACAACACCACTTCACATAAAGATATACTTTGGGGCATATTTCAAGTAACACATAGAAGAAGAAAAATGAACACAATGAGCATCAAGATGAGCATCCAAACACAAATTTATTCCAATTCAGCTTATTTTTGACTGATAAACTGTATATTTATCATATCTCATTACAGATTTTTTTTGCTTTGGGAAATAAACTCCTCTGGACCCTCCACTCCATTACCAAACTGTCAGTATGCCATGAAATCAATGTGACCATGATTGTTACCAACCATAAACACATCCACAGATAATGTATGATAATAGATACTTCTAATTCCACCCAGTTTTCATATTCACACTGTGTGTTGCTGACCTTCAGATACATAACAAAAGTCTTGCACTTTTTCACGTTTTGATTTATGGACATGTAAAGCTACAGTAGGAGGAAGTTTTGGTTGTTACTACCAAGGTAACACAGTATTGCTTGAATGCTTTGCTGCCATAACATCCAATAACAACATATTGACATTCAGGAAACTTGTGCCTTTCTGTTCCTCCTTGTAGGAACAAAGAATTACTGTCAGCATCTCTGTAATGCAGCATTAATTTGCAGGTGTCTTCTGACTGGTAAATACTGTTGGTCCTGCTAGAAGGCGTTATGAGTCACAGTGACTCAGTGATCACTGGTAATGGAAAGGCTGGCAGACAAGCAGGCATTTATGTCAAGCCAGATGAGAAGCAGCTGTAGATACTTGGCAGTGGTTATCATCAAATATTCTACATGGGAAAAAGGTATTTACATGTTGAACTCCTACTCCCCACTAGCTGCTATTTTCCTCAAGAGGGTCCCACATTGCCTCTCTTCGCACGACAGAAGCCCATTTACAACAGAATGCTTCATTCTGCCTCAACTATCATTGGTGGTGTGACAAAAGAATTGAAAGTCAACAGATTATGTTTACTTCCAGAACAGAGCTTATCAAAGCGTCATTAGGCCGCTGTGATGCTCCCTTTTTATATTTGCAGCTAATGATCCGTGTAATATCTGTCCTTTCCCCCCTGATGTGCTGTTTTCCATCAAGGCAAGGCTATTTGGAATACTATGTGTGGGCTATATGTGTGTGGGGGGTGGTGGTGGTGAGGGGATGTGATCTATTTTTCAAATGATATGAATGACCCTTCTAAACACACAAACTACACAATCTTTAGATACAAGGACACAATCTCTTTGCATTTTCCCAGCTTGTAACACAGAGTCCCCACAAGCTTCAATCAACATGTGGTGACAGTTCCTCAGCAGAACATTGCAGCAGGCTTTAAATGAATTATTTAAAGCTGCTTAGTCAATATTTTTATATTAATTATAGCTTAAAATGCCCATGTATGTCACTCCCCAGGGCTAACACCAAATGCTTTGACAGGATATTTTTTTCATTCTGTTGTAATGACATGGAACAACCTTCTCGCTGCTATTGTTGGACAAATCACAACAAGTAGTGTCCATGCCCTCAAGAAGAAACTGAACAAACCCCTCCTCAGCACAAGACTGCTGTCCTAAAGCATAATCACTTTCAAACATACACAAATTAGTTTATTTATATTCCTAAGTAGCTGTCATTGTTTTAAGAAATCCACAGAATCACTTCTCCACTCAGCAGCTCCTCTTCAGCCACTCCAATAGACTTCCATTTATAAAGCATCTTCTCTAATACTATGCCAATAGGGTTTTTTCATCAAGACACGGTGGTCATGATCACTAAATTTGGGCTCTCTTGTAAATGTGCTGGTCATCATTTTTGCAATTAATATCTGTTAATGAGATTTAAAAACACGCAGCAGCTGCTGAATCGTGTTGCTGCAATATTTCAGTAATGTTAATGTGACTTGATTATGATAGCTGGTCTATCAGCACAATATCACTAAATAGCTATTACAATGTGGATTGAAAATATAAAACCTGATAATATAATAATTTCCTGATAATGCAATACTTTATATCATTATTGGTAAAAAAAAAAAAAAAAAGTGTATTCATTGTTGGGAAATGCACTTTATTACATTATTGGGAAGTTATTACATGATCGGGGTTATTACATTATCGGGGGGTTTATTACATTATCAGATTCTACATGGACTATGATTTCAGTATCTTTTAACTTTTAGATTATGCAGCATGCAACTTTGTGGTTCACTCTTACTGCTCTCATCAGTGCGTATTCCATCTGTTTTAATAACAAAAAAAAGTCTGAGAAACCCACTAAAGACTAGCACCAAATAGCAAACAAACTTAGTAATTAGCAGTTGAACAATGTGAAGCAATTTAGCAGCCAGATAGCCAGATATTTCCCTTGGGAGTCAGTCGGTATCAAAACAGAACTGAAAGCACAGTGGATATTGGACCAGGTTTTGCCGTATTAAGGTGGTGATACATCAATATTGTACTGTTTTCTTGGCAAGGAAACTCCAATCTCAGTTAAATCCATCATTTATTAAAGTATAATACAGTAAAAGTGGCCAAAATATCAGTTAATGCAGGTTTTAGTGAAAACAGTCAGAGTCTACTCATTTTTAGGATTAGAATGCTCTACTGCTTTTCGTTTTTGTATTTTTCTTTGATCAGTCAAAGATGCCCATATCCACAGCCAGTAAGCTGGAGATTCACCAGGACAGATCATTTTCTTTTTTTCTTTAATTGGTCAAATTTACAGATCCTCCAAAAGCTCATAATAGATTTAGTTGTAATAGTTGAGACTCATTGCTGGTAACTTGCCATAATTCCACATACATCTAAGGAATAAATTGTGTGAAGTGTAACTCATACTCATTCATTATAAAGGTGTTGATCATTTCTATTTTTCTATGTTATATTTTGCTACTTAGGCTACATCTGTCCTATCTAAACTCACCTTGACACACTTCACTGCCTTGTATCAACACAGACTGCTCCTCTGACAGGAGCAGCTGGGCCATGTGGGAGGCTGCATGGTGGGCTCATGTATGTGTGGAGAGGTGGATTAACATGACGGCAGGCTGTACATATGGCAGAGATCAAACAATTAACCTGATAGTGATTGGCCCTGCCATTAGGGTGCAGTAATTAGAGCTAAGTGGCCCTGAGACCAGACTGGAGTAATAGGAAAGCTCGCTGCAGGGAAGAGTCAGACTCTCAACGTCTGTGCAAAGCTGTGTGACCTCAGACTTCACACATCTTGACACTTTTCAGGCTCTATAACAGTGTTGTTTGGTGCTTGTACTTCTGTGTTAACCCACTGTTTTTATTAAGGCCAGTGCACTTACTGACCTTTTGCTGCTGCTGCAGTCATATAATGCCACCATGCTGCTCGAATGCATGCAAAAATATTGAATGTAGCATATTTTCATACTTGCTCATGTTCGATTGCCTATATATGATGCACCCTTCTCCTCAATATGAGCATGTGACCCTATATCTTGTACGTATTTATCTCACTTGCATGCATTCCTGCGCTGATGTTATGAAGACAAATCCATCCTGCTTCCCTGCACTTTGTGAATAAAGTGATTCCTCATCTGATTTAGATATTGATCCTTTTCTGCAAGGATCTACAAGTATAGTTCTGTTCAAAGTTCTGCATTAGAAAGTCAGTCAGTGAATTGTTTAATCTTATCTCATCCCTGGGACTGCAGTTGATGGAAGAGCACTCTTTAAAAAAACAACGCAAGAAGGTTCAGACACATTTTGTACTGCCTGAAGGCTGTAGACCGTCAATCTGCCTTGCACTGTCTTTTGTACACAGGATTTCTCCATATGCAAATGCATATGCTGGCACACAATACCTACTTCAAGTGTTGCTGCAATGTGTGTATATCTCTCAACACACATTCAAAGACAGGTGCATATATTCTATGGGTCCCTCCAGGCCTGTTACTGTGAACGCAGGCATTTACACTAACCCAGTTATATATGCTGTAATTTCACATTGCTGTTTTCCTCCTTTAATATAGCCCTATATGCCATATTAATGTTTTTAATTAGAATGCTTATCACATTGTCCATATGTAGTTGGCTGACATAGAAACAAAAAAATACAAAATGATAGTTGCATTGCAAGTTATTACAGGAGGGAAATGATGAGCTTTGCTTGTAGTCTACTAGCGAGCTCACCATACACAGGATAGACATTCAATCAATGGACCCCCCCACCCCACCCCCCACCACCACCGATTTTGTGATTAGGTAAATAAAATGAAATTGAATTTAAAAGTACTCTGTTTATGAGCGAGAAAGACTTGCATTCAATGTAAAATCATGATATTTACCTGTTTTTATTTTATGAACACATTTTTTGATTAAATACAGATTTCTTATCCATTTGCAGTGTTGGTTGGTGACAGAAATTGTACATTTTGTACCCCTTAAAAGTATTTGCTGTGCGCCATGGTGCTCTCTAAGGACCTGATGTTTCTGTTGGGTGTGAATCGGGAACTATCCTAGGTGCTTTATCTCCCTCCCCTACCCATTAGTTGGAAGGCTGCCATCACCGGAAACCTCCATCCAATACCTTAGCTGGTCTAATCGGTGACATCACGTGTTTCCTAATATAAACTTCATACTGTTTAAATGTATCAAAATCATAAATTGAGGAGACCGGGGCTTGTTGTCACACTTCTTACATTCTTACATATTTCTTGGAAACAATACATCATATCAAAAAGAAATATATGCCAGATGGAGTCTTAGGTATATATTTTGTATTCATGTCATTTTTATATCTTGTGCCAGTACAGAGTTATAGGCAATCAAATGGAGAGTGTGAACATGTGACATGTTGCCCCAGTATTGGGTAAGTTGTCACACTGGATTTTACAACTAATAAAACAAAGACAAAATTATTGTTCTTCTTTTTTATACTTCAAAGTGAACATTGAAGTCAGGCACAGACAGTGTTTATCATTGAGTTTGAGAAAGTCATTGAACATGGCCATTGAAGACATGTTAACACAAAATGTTGTTAGGATTGGTTCATTATGAAACCTAAACCAGTCCCATAGTTCCATAGTGGTCACATTTGACAAGTGACCCCAAAATGAGACATCTTGTCCCAGAGTATCATGTTTGCTAAAGCAAGCTCAAGCTTAAACTTAGCTTAACACAGAACAATGACTGAGGTATGACAGCACGTCTTCTCTCCTCTATCAAGTCCACATTTATCACTGCTAGGATTTTTAGCTGAAAGAAGTTTATCTTGAAATATATCAAGTTAATATTTTTTACTTCGGGTAGTGCAAAATGATTAATTGGTGCTCATCTCAGCCCACAATGTGCTATTCTCTACTCAGACAGTACAGGACACCTGACCATGTAAAGGATGAAAACTAGTTTTCCACTTTTTAGCTGTGCCCCCTGGTAGAGAAGATAACTGCAATGTGACAACTTACCCATGTGACAACTTTATTTATTCCTGAAACTGGGTCATTTACAATTGCTTATATATTAGAGGAGAAATATATTTATATACACATAGCGAAATGAGGAGAAAAATAGAAAATTTGTTGGCTGCACGTTGTTCTGTTCACACCGTGTGACAAAGTTTCTTACCACAGCCCTATACTCTGTGTCTTCACCCTTGGTGATACATCCAGCTATAGCAGAGTCATCAGAGAGCTGAAGACAGCAGGACTCTGTGGTAGTCTAAGTCCATGCTGTAACAGGACTGTCCCCTGCGGGGCCTAAGTCCCGCTAACCACTCTGTCTGACACACAGTGTTGCAAGTGCACGTACTGTGGTTTGCCAGTCAGGTAGTTTACAATCTAGGACACATGGGGGGCATCCACCTGCATCAACTTCTCACCCATTACAGCCAGCCGCATGGTGCTGAACGCACTCGACAAGTCAAAAAACATGACCCTCACAGTGTCCACTGGTTTGTTCAGGTATGTGCATGTAAACAGCCTTAAAGTGTCTCCTGACCACCTCTTCTTTGTGGTTGCAGGCTGACATTTCACCAGAGGCAAATGGTCTGCTGTGCTCTGAGATTGAAAATCTTTCTTTACATGTATGTTTTTATTTTCCTTAAATATCTATATACTCAGTTTCTGCATCCACATCTGTGCATCACTGTTTCAGTTAGTGATGGATACTTGTTTTAATTTTTTTGCTCTATGATTTTTTTTTTTGTCATCTCCTGTAGCCTACTTCTCATTTGCCTCACATAATTGTTCATTTCAGCCTAATCTGTATTATCAATTTATTAGCCCAGACATCTAATGTATATCAAAACAGCATCAATGACCACATTTAGGAAATTAGATCCAAAACCTGAATCACTGCAGTAATTTAGAAACAGCTTTACCACAAAATGTCAACAGAGGAAACATTTGGTAATTGTACTACAGTCGCTCAAGCTCTCACATTGGATTGACCCCTGTGACCTTTTAGCAGGACATTAAAGCAAGAAGTACTCAAACTAGCAATCTATAAATATTCAGGTGAGGGAGTGTTTAGGTAATGGTAACAGCTGGAGCTTGAAATAACCCATTGCTTGTGTTGGGGACCACAATATCGTGCTGCCAAACAGGATGTAAGGGTCACTTGGAGCAGCAGATATCCAGTTGTTGGGGGAGTTTCTCGTGGTAGAGGTGGGAGTGCTTAAGGACACCAGCTGAGCTTAGTTGGGCTCCATCCCATCTCATTGGTGTAGAGGAAATGATGCGATACCTCCCATCCCAAGGTTATACCATGCTACAGTGACTCCCACAAACAGTTTCCAGCATCAGAAATGCCCTGCTGCATGGAGAGCCAGGGAGTAGGGTGATTTCAGAGCCAAGCAGTGGCCATCTCAGGTCATAATTCCATCATTTTGTGGTTGAAGGAAGTCATCTGTGGTAATATGTTTGGATGTTGCAAAATCACTCATCGCAATGTTAAAATTACTTTCTACGTAAATTACATTTTACCCAAACTCAGCTTGGTTTTTGTTTTTTTAGTGTCTGCATACACTTTGGATTGCTTACCTTATTTTTCCACAGTATTTGCTTCACTTGCATCCTTTTGGTTACATGCCTTCAGTATATCAGTATGGGATTGTCACTTTCATTTAAATTTATCTCACAAGCCTGTATGCTTAAAAGATCTACAGGTCCTCATTTACCGACTACTAATAGTGGATTGAAGCTTATACTGAAGGCTAAAGTTTCTCTGAAAACTGATTAACATTCTACTATATACATGAACAGAATCTCAAGCTACACATAAGCTACAAGTCTTCCCTTTAAACTGGTATATATCTAGTCTGTAAACCATTTTATGCTCTTAAATGTCATGCCCTCCTTTGGAATAAACTTTGAATAAACCTTTAACAGCTTGTCATGCTGTCCACCATTAAAATCAAGACTGAAATATCCTGACAGTTTGACTGGATTGCAATGAAATTTGGTGATGGCTACTACATATCCTAAAGATTGACTTTTTGTCTTGTGCCATCATGTAAGGAAAGTTTCATTTTATCCAATACTTTTATTTATAGCCAAGTACCCGCTTAACTAATATCACTACTATAGGCATCATCTGTACTTTGTGGTAAGTGCTAATTCACAAATTATAGTATTTTTACATGCTAAATGGAGATAGTTAATTGCATATCCCTTCCTCTTGCATGTTAGCATTTGGATCAAAGCACAATTGTACAAAAAGTACAACCTCCCAAAGCTGCTAACATAGCTGTCCAGTTTTAAAATTTAGACTAAAAAGAGATTTAGTTTTAAAATTTTAATAATATGGTAATGAGCCAGGTTGACTGATGCATCATTTTTCTAAAATTCCTTTACATACCTTTGACTAAAGACAT
>JANJYP010056047.1:0-17121 GCA_024605115.1 Rastrelliger brachysoma
CACACAGGGCAAAGGGCATTCCTGGTTGTTTCAATGCCTCATGTGCAAATAGAATACCCGGAAACAGAAGAGGAATTAGATGCAGGATAGGTGATAGATGGGTCAGTCAACAGGATGACAAGGGTGGAGGGTGGCACATCTGACTTAATTGAGGAAGGAGTGTCAACAGAGAAAGGGAGGACTTGGCTCTGTTTTCTTTACTCCATTGGTCAAATCAGCCCTGATGACTATATCTCATAGAATTACTCTTACTCTAACCCTAATCCACACCCCAGGCCTATTAATGAAAAAGAAAGCAGGAAAGCCTCTGAACTACCAGGAATAATTGTTAACAATTTAACAAGCAGAGTTTTTTTTTAAAATGATTGTAGCACATACCATCTGTGCTGTATCAGATGACCTCATAATATAAATTTATCATCAGCTTCTTCACAATTATCAATAATGAAGAATTACCAACATTAAGAAGACTGAGTCATTAAATTCAACATTACAACCAAAAAGCTTGTAAATTAACAAAGGGCATGTCTATAAAAACAAAAAAAAAACAAATTCCTTGCAATTATTTTTAGGTTTTACTGCTGCCTGGGAAACATTTTGTTAGTGTTTGGTATGTGATATAATGACTTGCCACAAAACTGAAAAATGATGCAGAATAAAGAAAGTTAACACTCCAAGAAGAGGTGGAGCAGGAAAATGCATCTCCAACACTATTATTGGGAAAAGTTACAACTAGGACAATTAACTCAAATTTATACATTTTTACAAAAATGGAAGCTCTTGATGTAACCAACATTATCCTTGTATTTATACCCATTAGTCTTTACAGCAGAATGAATAAATGGTTTTATTTTTTGGCCATTTACACAACCCATCCCTCATGCAATTATCCAGACAACAAATTAACAACAAATGCAACATTTTGGCATGTGAACCCACCATTATCTAACAGCACAATATGTCACCATCATCCAAGCATGCACATAAACTGCCCACACATAAGGCTGCAGGAGATATCAACAATGGAAATTCAACAAATATACAAACACAGTCCCAAAAAGACAAAGTACAAAATCTACATATGTATTCATTAAATGTTGTGTACATTGAAACAAGCCATGCTAGTAGTTTGACCTCAACCAATAGTTTGACATGGATCTGCACATTCACAGCTGAACTCATTTTCAACTGATTGCCTGCTAGTTTATATATGTTCTTCATTTCCATTGTTCTGTTTGGCAGCAAGAATGAGCACAAATTGAGGCTCCTCTGCACCTATGTCAGATTACAAATCGTTGTGTGTATTTGATGAGTCTTTACACTGCTGCAGGTAAATAGTTTAGGATTCATGTTTGAATGTGGCTTGATACTTGACTTATGTAGGCCTGCATTAGTGGTAAAAACCATCTTCAAAACTTTCACTACCTAGATTTTTATAGCAAAGTCATCATTGATGTCATCACAGGATAGATGCTAGCCAAACTCATGAATGATACTGATTATGGTGAGACCGCTGAGGACACTTGGTTATGTAACCCCTACAACGCCTAATAACCATAAGGTAGTAAAATGAATATTGGACCAGTTTGATGGGAGGAGCTGAAGATAAGAAAAGGACACCACCAGTGGCTGGAGCCAGAGAGGAGGCTCAATAGAAGATTAGGCATATATAAAACTAACTTTTCTCAAATAGCAGCAGTTAAAACATTGAAACCATGGACATAACTTAAACCAATTCATCAACCTACATATACATATCATACATTAATCACTCTAAAGCAATGTCCCTTAGGGTGTAACAAATTTCTGGTCACAGATCCCTGAATTGGTCATTTGATCACTCCTTTTGTCTGCTATCCTCAAGACTCAATTTTACACACATTTATTAATTTTTTACACTGTCTACTGCTCTGATTACACCCACCCCCACTCCCAAGATAATTAATTATCTAGCAGGAAATCTGGGTTTAGTTTGGCTTCAACAAGCTGAGGTGCAGATAAGACTTTGTCTTTGTTGTTGTTCAAAGTCACTTTAATTTTAGCTGAACTTAACTGTAATAGTGTTGATTTAGCCTTACACCACAGAATAATTTGTCTTTGAAATAATTCCCAATGATTGTAATGTTGTAAATAAGTGCTGACATATTACTAGATCAGATATTTGTTATAATTTGAACTTTCAAAGTATGTATACTTCTGAATGACACTTTAAACAGTCTTCTGAATTATGCATGTACTTTCAAGTGGCCCTTAATCTTTAAAAAGAATATTTGGTCTCAAACATACATGGTGACCAGAAGGAGTGCCCATTCCCAGACACCAACCTGATCTTGGCTCCCTTCAGCCTCATATGGTTGTGTTGTTTGACAAGAAGTCTCTAGGCAGTCCTCAAAAACCCAGCAGTGGGACTGCAGTGCTTCCAGATGTGGCCAGCATGAACGTCTGGAACAGCACATCTCTGTGTCAATGTGAGCACTCTGTATCACACTCCTATAACACACCATGCATCAGTGCAACAGATTGTCACTTTCTGCTGACGTGGTAAAATTATATTGCATGTGTGTTTTGTTGATGATGTCAGTGGCATGTGTATTACAGCATTTGAAAAAAGGAGTGTTCAGTACATTTAAAGGGAGCATATGTACTTGTGCAGTTTAGTGGATGACTCACTATGGGCTGTTAGTCATCTGTCCAGGGAAACACAAAAACCGAGGCCAAGCGTGTGTGATGCCATGTGCTTGTACAAACCTCTCAACCAGTGTACTGTTTACCATGTGCATCTTCAAACTGTGAGACTGTGGAAACACTAATTAATCTTTGAACCCCCACTTTTTTCAAGTAAAGCCAAAGTCTGCCGTGTGGAGGATAATTTTAAGAATTTTTTTCAAATGTGTATTCACATTTCAGCACTGAAACCTTGAGTGATGAAGTGGTGTACATTGTTTTCATAGCAATGTGCCTTCCTTAACAGAACATCACCTGCAACTTCTCTGAAGTTCACCCACAATACCCACATTGCAGAGATAGCTGTGCAAATGTCTAAAAAACAGTTTAACCACATGTCAAGTCTTACCCATGTCATTCTGTCTCTCGGGTGCAGAAGGGAGGAAGCAGGGATGGTTGCGTTGGGGGAAACGGGTTAACAGCAGGCAGTTAGAAAAAGGGGTGTGGAAAGAGTAGAGAGAGAGAGAGAGAGAGAGAGAGAGAGNCAAAGGAGTGGGGCCATATAAAGAGCAACAGAACACAAGCCAGGCTTTATCCTGCTTGTCTGTCCCGTTCACGTAGATTTCACAGGAAACTCCCAACTCCCCTGGCCTTCACGCATTCACCATCCCGTACCACACATTCTACTCTCACACACTCCTTCAGGAACACAGTCTCAGCTGCACTGAATCTGACCAGAGAGGATGGCTGCGTCCATGTGGAGAATGAATGAGATCTGGAAAGGGATGGCTGGAGTCCTGTTGCTCTGCGCTCTATTGCTCAGCAGTGAGTACTCTATTAGTTATTGATTATAGTGTCTTCTTTTAAAGTTTGATGTACTCTTTCAAGTCATTCTCTCCTCATATATCTATCCACAGTGTTATGTTGCATGTGGAATTCAGGTTTTTTTTTTTCTTTTCTTTCTTTTTTAATGCCTCCAAAAGTCTCTAACCTTGTAGTGGGCAGGATTTACTTTATGCAGTGAATGGACATAAACAATAGCTTTGTACATGTTTGCTAGAGGGGTTGCTTTGATGGCTTCTGCCATGAGGTTGCACACAGATGTAAAGAGGCATGGGTAGTGGTGGGGCAGCTGCAGACACAAAGGATCTGCTCAGGAGTGGAAAGTTGCAGTTGAGAATAATTATGCTTTACATCCTGCAGTGCAGGGCGGAGCTAATATGTGTTTGAATGTGTTTATAAGGATTGAAACCAAGCGCACAAAACAGTATCGAGATGTATTTGACATTTCATTTACATGCTGCAAGTGACCACATAGCACGTGGATTTATCACAGAGCAGAAATAGTTCCCTAAACCGTGTTCGCAATAAAAGTGTTAACATTAAGAGTGTGTACATGTGGGATGTTTTGGACGTGTGTGGACTCAATGGGCAGTCTACTCCAAATCAGTCTGAGGCCTGATGCTAATTGTAGGGTGATGTATGGCTTGGATAGTGTTGCTGCCTTGCTGGTTGTAAAAGAGGACTAGTTGTAGTTCAGCCCAGTATAACGACTTCTGCAGAGAAGTTGCAGGCCTCATGTATGAGCACGGGAACAGTAAATGTTTTTGAGTGACCTTGGGAAGACTAGGAGGAGTATTCCAGGCTGATAAAAATAACTAAGGATTTACTTTAAAAGGGAAAAGATCATGAGATGGTGGAACATGTTCACAGTTTACACAGTAAAGGGGCAAACCACATACCGCCTACATCAGCAGCTTAGCAGATGATAATTAGATTTACATGTAAATCTAATTACTCTGAGCACACCCCACTGAGAAATTAAAGCCATGATACATGGACAACATTTTAAGACACAACTAATTATCAACAATATATTTTTTGTTTACTATGGTGAAATGACTAGCCTGTTATCTCTATAATTATATTTTGTTTTGCTATTGCTAATTCTAATTACAGCCTTCCATCTTGCTTTTTGGCATATTTGCATATTGCCCATCAGGCCCAGTTTGTGTGTTGTGTCTGAGTTCCATTGAGATTTTATGTTTTAATTGTGTACAGAATTGATCTTGATTGCATGTAAGGATAGCACAACTCTCACCTATTTTTTTTTAAGTTTTAGCAGACAGTTTCTGATTTCTACTTTAAAAATATGACACTGGTGTTGCCTCAGGTCTGCTGACCCATCATCTATTCTTTTGCAAATTCAAAAGTAGTCCTACAATCACATGGACCTGCTACATTGTTGACACTTGTGTCCAACTAGCATTGCAGTGTGAATTTGCAGAGGCATGGTCACATAAGGCTCCGAAAAAGAAACATGTAAAGTCTCTTTTAAATACATGAAATGGTTCACTGCATCAACTGTGTGCTGTTCTTAGTTGATCATCTGAATAATTATGTGGCTATTTTGGTTTTGATACTTTTACCACTGCCTCCTCCCAACCACAAACAAAGTCACAAGAAACAATCTGTCTCCCCACTGACACTTCATACAATATAAGACTTTGTGGCTGCACTGATATTTGGGTCAGAGTTCTGACCCCAGTGATGTCAATATTCAAAGAAACAGACAATTTTTCATGCTTCATTATGGGTGTCTGGATCCACATAAAAGAAAAGTTTTTGTCAAATATCCTGGTAAATACAGAAACACTCCACTGCACGACTCCTGTCTTGTTGTGTCTTGTTCTCAGTGAGGAACTGCTGTGGATCATGAGGTTTAATCAATGCCACATAACATTCGGTAGCGGTGATGTCATTAGCCCCACAAGGGCAAATGGGCGAGGCAGCTGATCCAAGGGCGGTCTTAAAAACATGCTTTGTAGTATTTACTCAAACAAGAGAACAGCCATTAAAGTCTCTCTTTTCCTATCGCTCTCTCTGATATCTAGAAACCATGGAAACCAACAAACCAGTGCCACAGAAGCCTTGGACTCACTCATCTGACAACAGGCAAATAGAGTCTGATAGCATGGAATGTTGCTTTTGGGGAAAAAAGTGCATTATTTAAATTAAACACCATGCTAAAACAATGTGGCATCCTAACAGTAGCTGGGTAGAGTATATGTTGTAGTGGCACCGTTAATTCACTGAAAAGAGCGGTTAATTCTAGTTGTGTTTATCTGCAGCTCAGTTCATAACATTTGCAGCTGACTAACCTCTTAGTTTAGATTTGTAGGATAGAATAACTGATTCAGGCAAACAAGACAGGGGTTGAATGGGAGGATGCAAGTGAGACAGGATAAGAGCCTTTGATGCACTTGATTGGTGAATGTGTTTGACTGTGTTTACCAGAGCAAACATCCTTGTCTCATGTAAGCAGGCCAATCACGCTGATTCTCCTGCAAATACAGATTTAGTTTATGCTCCCACTTCCCATGGCTGTCATTCAGAATTCATGCAGGCTTACAAATATGTAGCACTGAAATGGGCATGGACTGCAATGTTGGATGATGTCATTCAACGCCTCTTGGAATATGTCATAAGCTGCCTCACTGTTAAGATTTTGGGGGAAAACCCAAGCTTTAAATCGGCTCAGGAGATGAGGGGGAGAAAAAAATCTTGTCTAGCTCATTTCTTGTCGTCTTACAGTCAGTGTTTCTGTGGCTAAGTCGCGGCCTCAGGCACTTCAGAGTGAGCTGTGACAATTGTTGTTAGAATTTTACAAAATTAAACCAAGATTTTTGCTCGAGGTTGGGAGATTCCAAATTTGGTTTGCATGTGTTTCTGTGTGCACAAGTGCAAAACCATCCCTGCCACTGCTCAGTATATCCTTTGTATAACATGCACTTAAGTGGCCTTCGCTGATACAAGTCATTCAAAATGATATAAGCCATGAAGGCTGTCTGAATACACAAGAAGAGGAGACACTGGCTTCACAGTCAGTAGAAATAAGCATCCATATCTCACTGCACGCAAATGTAAAAAAAGTTGTTTCTCAGACAGCAACTTCACCCTGCCAACGTAAACATGGGCAGAATATTGCCACTCTGTTTCTCATGGCCCTCAGCTATTGACCAGCATTCCTTCATTCCCATGTTGTGATGGTGAAGTTTGATTCACGTCATCTGTTGGAGGGCGTGGGTCTTTTATATAAGCCTTGGCAGATAGTGGTCTTACGTCAGGCGAGGGTGTGCATCCACTTGGGCCCAAAGTTATGGCTGAGGAGCCACGTGAGCTCGCAAAGTAATTAAACCTGGAGCCTGCATTCTGTCAAACTGCCAATTTGCTAGAAGTATGGGAGCCAGGTTGGGCTATAGCTGAAATCATTAAAATATCCAAACAAACACTGGCTGTCATCAGTGTCCATTCTGTTACCTCACCTGCCAGCCCTCATCAGCGCAATGACCATAACAATGGGAGGACTTTTAAAAAGTTCTCGTTCTGAGTGATCTTCATTTGAAGCCAGCAATATTCCAAAGAAAACATATTAATGATAAGAAAACATAACCACTGTCGCCACAATCTAAATGATCATCCAGGAAAAGGAGTTGACGTGGAGAAATAGATCGTCTGGCAACAATATTTACCTAGTGAAACAATCTTAATGGATAGCAGACGCCGTGCTTGCATTCAAATCTTCCTTTTCCAATTACTGCTGTTCTGGTGAGCTTATTGTTCCTTGTTCCCCTGGCACCCTGCTGCAATTTTACAGCTGTTGGGTTTTACCAGCATAACGAAGAAAAAAAAATCCTCTCCTCCTGTTTCTGCTTCATTTTCAGCCCAGAAAATTTGGCGGGACAAGCACCACCGAAGCAGAGTAACTCCAGATATCACTGCTTAGATCAAAATCACCCCTATGTTCAGCTAATGAGCAGCCCCAAGATTACAGTGTGAATCCAAAATAAGAACTTGGAAGCACCCCCCACCCCCTTCTTCTTTTCAAAGTGGCTCAAAACTAAAACTTCAGCAATAGCTCAGTGATTCTGCACACTGACTGAGTAAAGTAATCAAGATGTCACTACAAATGTCAATATTCAGTATGTGTGTATATAGCACTATATGTTGGATAACCAGACAGGGCTGTCTTTATGGAGGGGTATACTTTTTGCCCTAAAGAATAAAGGCACATAATGAGCCTTGGCTGAAACCTTTGACTGCCAAAATAATTGCACCTGGTAATTGAGGACATGCTTATTACTTACTGAAAACACAAGATTGTGCCTTTTTGCTGTGTATATGGACATTATCTGTGTTTGTAAAAAAAAAAAAAAAACTCAGTTTGTTCATTTGCAATAAAAAACTGCAAATGTTTTGTCATATCTGGAAGATTATCATTATTTCTCAATCTTCCTCTCTGTTTTTGGCTCCTTAGACACAATCATATCAAAGACAGATTGTTTAGAACTATAGGTTTCAATATCTTTTTACAACATTTCCCAACACTGTCATGTTAAAACAGCAGCTGGAATCAGTCCATGGACATCTGCTGTTGCAGCCCAGTGCTGGTTCTGACACAGAAAAGAGAGAAGCTAGCTTTAAGAGCCTCTCCAAGCAGCTGGTGTTTCCAGTTTCTAATCTGCTAACAAAATGGATGAAGAGTTTTGGAAACACAGGTTTTAAGTTTCACTGCCCTGCTGAAGCTATTTTAATGAGTAAATTAGCAGTTGAGTAAAAACACTGGTCTATACCTGCTATCAATCATTATGTTGCCTTTATGTAGTTTTCTGCCTTACATCTCAAGGGTTTTCACAGCATTTGTTTTTTATAAGCCCTGTATCAATATATATATATATATATATATATATATATATATATATATATATATATATATATATATATATATATATATATATATATATATATATATATATATATATATATATATATATATATATATATATATATATATATATATATATATATATATATATATATATATATATATATATATATATATATATATATATATATATATATATATATATATATATATATATATATATATATATATATATATATATATATATATATATATATATATATATATATATATATATATATATATATATATATATATATATATATATACAGAAAGAGAAAGTTTTAAGTACATGCAACATTTTGAGTAAAATGATCACACTATAATAATAATAATGCAGTTCCTGTGCTGTATCCCAATGATAACAACGTGGAGTGTGTGTGCATATGTGTGTGTGTGTGTGTGTGTGTGTGTGNGTGTGTGTGTGTGTGTGTGTGTGTGTGTGTGTGTGTGTGTGTGTGTGTGTTTGTGGCGAGGGGTGAATTCTTGAGGTGGTGTGTGTTATCTATAGCCCCCAACATGTTTAACTCTGCAGGTCAAAGAGGTCACTGCATGCCGTGTGCTGTCACAGCTACATCCTGTCCTGCACGGATAACGTTCCATAACCTGTTGTTAAATCCTTGACATTTTTTTCATCCAAAACTATCTTGTGTTTGGTTTAAAAACAGAAAGGGTGTAGACTGGGTAGAAAAGTCAACTTTTGCCACCCGTTTGTGCAGACACAAAAATAGTTCTCACATTCAGGGTTACGAAAAGTGTTTTGTTTTGTTCTGTTTTTTCTAGATAGCTGATAGAGTAGTGTTTGGTGTTTCTATGGACACAGTGTATATAACAATAGTATCTGTATTTTTGTTTTGTTTTTGTATACAGCCTCAGAAATTAATGATGTAACATCTAAGAAATGGTGTTAAGTCTTGCGTCCCTATGGCAAGGTCTTTAATTCTTTCCTTTAAGCAGAATATAGGATCATGTCCCATCTACTGTTTAAATAATTAAATGACTAACTGACAGAAAATATCAACAATATTTTGGATAATTAATTAACTATTTAAATCATTTATGATTCTAAATAATTAATAAATATATATAAATAAATAATAATATAATAATAAATAATAATATAATATAATATATTATATTATATAATATAATAATGAATAATAATAATTCTAAAGTAACTGACAACTTCTTGAATGTGATGACTTGATGCATTTGACTTTTAAACTGTTTAATTTGTTCATTAATTGAATATCTTTAGGTTCTAAGCTGTCATTCATGCAAAACAAACAACTTGAATGTGTCCAACTGAATTCCACTTATTTTTCTTTTTTTTTTTTTTTTTAGTATTTTATGGACATAACTTTTAATTTAACTTGCTTCAACATTTGACCAGCATTAATTGTATGTGGAACTGAAGGACTATGCTGACATTACATTTCTCCAAGCAAGGAATAAAGATGGAGGATTTAGGAGAGATTTTAGGGTGTTCTGTGGACATCTGGAAGCAGAGGACACAGGACAAGTAACGCGGGTGTGGCACATACTGACAGCCAAGGTGTTGTCTCTATAGTCTGGGTGGAGGTCAAATGCAAGTCCCAAGATTTAAAGCTGAAGCGTCCCCCTTGAGCATGATGTCACAGATTTCACAGCTCTCTGACAGTACAGCGCACATTCAGGGAGGGGTAAGAGCTCCCTAAGGAGACTTACTGCAGCTGCATTGCACTTTCCCCTCTTAGGCCTCCACTGCAGTCTCCTCAGTGAGGAAACAGACCTCATCCTCAAATACCATGTGCAAAGGCCTGGTGTCCCCCAGCTCAAAGTCTCTGGCTGCACCCGTTTAATCAGGTGTGACAATGTTTGTTTTAACTGCAATTTCCTTGCTCCTCCCCTATCCTAAATTGAAGCACTGGAACAGCAGAAGTGTTAAAAGCTGGACATCACAATAGTAACTAGACTTTATGCAGTGAATAGGAAGAGCTGCGACAGATGAGTAAGACAGGGGTATGGTAAGTGACTGAGTGTGGGACCATATAGCTGTAATCAAAATATACTTATCCTGTGTATACACTGCGCACATACAATCTGTTGGTGTTGTTTCTGCTCCTTATGACTGAAGCATGTACACAGTGTAGCCTGATAGAGGCAGGCAGTGCATTATTTGTACGGTAGTTACCCACTCATACAGTTTGTTGATGCTTCTGTTTTAGCTGAAAGTGTCGACCTCATATATTCTTAAACTAGATCATTAAATGTCCAAAGTCAAAAAGAGGTGCTCAAACATGGCTCTAAAAATCCTGTTAAAAGGCACATGAAGCCATGGGTTTATTTTTGTAGCTCTGGCCATCGGTTCTGTCAGTTAAGGGGAGCAAGTAACATAAATTTTATTTAGAAACAGACAAGGAAGGAAAGCAACCATTCAGCATATCCTGTAGAGTATAAACTGAATGCTGAAGTCAAGATATGTGCACCCACATGCACCATAAAATGTGTATGTGTGTGTGTTTTCCTGTTTTCTTACCATGAAGTATCAGTATTTTACATTCATCTCTACGCTTCCCTGAGTAAAAAATTATGCACTCTTATGTGCACTTATGAAGCGTTGAGTAATCATGGACTTGTGTGAGTGTGTTTGTCAGTGTGCAAGTGGGAGTTGCAAAACTTTTCCCTAGTGTAGAGAAAGTGATGAAAGAAAGGAGATTGTCTGGGAGGGAACAGAAGCAAATGTAAAAAAATGTAAGATCCGGCTTTCCTAACAACTTCTGTATCTAAACGGATAAGACTTCTCCCCCTCCATCTCGTCATCTCTCTTCCTCTGGATCATCAATTGCCTACCATGGAAATCTATGATTCACCACTTGACATAGAGCTAAAGTCTGGGACTTTTTTAATGTGCTTGCGTCTATATCAACCTTGTAATTAAAAAAACTGCATACTTTATCCTGGGATTCAAGCAGTGAGTGATGATGTGCAATATAAGTTTGTCCAATCACTAATTACATACCTTAATCCATTTTTCCATGTATATTCAATTACAAGAAGATGTGAAATTCCTGACAATCTACCAAGGGATTAACACTTGATATTATTAATTGTGTAACTGACTTTAAAAGTTGCTTACATTCCCATGTACAAAGTGAAGTACATGATACAACAATGTGCCACCATAATGTCAGTAATAATTGTAGTGATCAAGGAAATCTTTACTGAGCAAAGCATTAACATTACATGTGGTAAATACATGTGCAGGCAGGGTGGTGTAAGGCACTTAAAACACCCCTCAAATTTGTCATTTACAGTTTATCCATTACTGATGATATGTCTAGGCAGAGGCAAAAGCTATGCAGGATTTGAACTGTCGCTAATTATTCAAGGTCAATATTATATCCTCTATTTAGCAAATGATTTAGCTCTTTACATCTGGCATAGCTATACACCACATACCACGTCAAAGACTGGAACACCCAGGCTGAAAGCTACAAGGAGGACAGCCAGGGCAGGAAATGCAATTGATGTAACCCAGTAGCCAAGAGAGTTGTGAAGAGCAGGATCTACTGAACCAAGAGGTCACATAGTGTGCAGAGTTGGCTTTACTCTCTAAGCCCATAGAAAACTCTTTGGAGCAAAGCCAAAGTTGTGTTCATATGTAGTAGGAGTGTTATATATGTTTCCCTGTGTTTGTGTTGAGACTTGAGATCCAAACAATTTGTGTATATGAGGAGGAGCAAGGCTGGAAACACTCACACAGCTGTTTGAGGTGTCTGTGTCCACTGTGGAGGAGTGTCACTGTGGATAAATGTCTGACATTTAGAGTGCCTGGAGTGCACTGATACATGTAATACTAGTGAGTAAATGTGCATATGAAATGTGCTATATATATTTGTATCTCTGCACAATTGAAACATGAAGATGAACACAATGATTGATCTTTTATCAGATACTGGCAAGGTAAAAGCTTCTAAGCATAAACACAATAATAACTGAAGCACTTAAAAATATTTTTGTCCTGAGAAACTCTTTAAATCATTCCTGTAAGACATGAATTCAGCGGTGTGGAGGCTAAACATTTTCTGTCCCACATTATTGCACAGGTAAACCTACCAGCTCAAGTCAAAGGCAATTAGCTGAAGGCTGTAATAACACTGTTAAACATTTGGATTTATGCCCACTTAAACCAGTTAAAATGCTACATATGACCTGCTGCTGACCTGGACGCTGCTGACCTGGACAATGTTCAGCCAGTTGACGCCACTGTCGAGATAAAATGCACCGCAGGAGAGAACCATTTTATACAGAGCCTGGTCTACAGTGCTGGACACACACTATCATGACTGCCACTTGCCAGCTGTTCATCAAGAGGAGAAATGATGTGATTACTGTACCTTTTGTTTGGGGTACTAACATTCCTACAGGGAGCTTGGATCTTGTGCCTGAGTTTGTTAAAGTCAGTTGTGTTTATGGGACCGCAAACACATACTAAACATCTAAATCCATCTAATTTATACTAATGTATCTAGTGATTAATGGTAGTGGTACACCAAAAGCACATTTTCCTAGCATATTTTTGGTCAGATGTTAAACTGTTTACATATTACACTGGTTTCCTTCCTTTGGAGGGGAGAAATGATGGTGGAGGATTAATTAAGTTAGTCATTGGGCAGGCGTGATGAGCTGAGCTGTACAATACAGAGGCCTAGTTTATGTCTACATCTGGTTCTAATAAGATAACACATCTAAAATGCTTGCTATCTAATTTCAATCTAAAAGCAGTTTAATAAAAATATATTAACACAGTCTAATGAAAATATTTAGTTGACTCAACAGAGATTTCAAAGAAAGGATTGCAATTATATACACCTAGAAATCTTGGGATAAGGATATCTGACACTGACCTTAAAAGTGATTTTAAAAAAAAACTTGCATACTTGAAAAATTCTTTCCTGCTCTTTTTTTTAGCTTCCTATATGAGAGAGTACCACCCAATTTAATTGCAATATTATTACAGACACATGATCTCTCCCAGAGGATAGATGGATAGTCAGGAGACCATGACCTTTTGACTGGCTACAGAAAAAGAGAATTAGGCCATATGCGGCTACTAATTAGTCAGAGCCCCTGAGAACACACGCCAAATTGGTTTGGCATCTTTGGCTTTGGCACATGAGGCTTGGTTCACCAGGCCAAGCTGTTCAAACCAACCCTCTGCCCTAACCTCATTCACACAAACATTCATTCATCCCTGGATACCTTTTTTACATAAAACGGTCGCATGGGATTTAATGACGATCTAGATGGCTATCAGTCATTTTAAACACTTATTCCCATATTTAATCATATACAGAATATCAAATGTTCTCTCACTGCCTTCACTGCAAGATATGTAATATACAGAGAGGAGACTTTAATTTATATAGGCCTCAACAAAAAGTGATTAATCAGATGAAGTTGAGTATTAAAATTGTTCTCCCTCTCTCTCTTTCTCTTTGTCGTGCCTGCTTTAACCTTTAAGGTGAGGTGATGTGTCAAGATGATGCAGATGCCCCCATTACCACTCCAGGTCCAGTTCCAGATCTTGGAACTGCAGGTAGGTCTCATGATAAACACACAAATGGCAAAATCAAAATGAATGACAAAAACAAATCATTTCTCACACACAGATTATGTGTTGACATGCTGGATAAACCTTGACACAAGCAATATATGCTCATGTATAACAGTATTACCCTTGAATCATACCCTCAGATGCCTCAGGTGCTTCAGGTGCCCCAGCCACAACCATCGCTGGTGCTCCAGAAACTGGAACAACAAATATTCCTGCTGGTGACGACAACCTATCTAATAATACACCTGCTGCTCCTGGAGATCATGGATCAATGACCGTTGTAAATGTTGCACTTGATAGTCTCGGTCAGGAAGGAGGCACTTCTGGGACC
This sequence comes from Rastrelliger brachysoma, assembly GCA_024605115.1. NCBI lineage: Eukaryota > Metazoa > Chordata > Actinopteri > Scombriformes > Scombridae > Rastrelliger > Rastrelliger brachysoma. The sequence continues at coordinate 14,359 of JANJYP010056047.1, forward strand.
ACTCATGTCCCAAGTGCTGGTGGCAATCAGGAAACAGTAGCTCCCGTCAAAGATGAACCTAGCACTCCCAAAACAATGGTGGTGAGTATATACTTATACCATGTTCAGATTCTCCTGTTCTATTTTTCAACATTTAGAATTAGCATTGTCATCATCATACAATTACACAAACACAAAGACCTGTAAAACATTTTAACTGATATTTCTGTAAAATATAAAAGGATGGTAAATTCTCAAAGCATGCCTGATGGATGGGGTTATATAAGTACCTGTACATTTGCAAAGTTTGGTGTCCTCCAACTTTATTTCTTTATCTGACATTGTCTCCACAGCCAAATGTGAAATGTGTTGGAAAGGAGGACATCCAAGAAAGTAATGCTGTCAAGGCTGTTTTGGGAACAAACACCTGTGTGAGTACAATCTGTTTATCTCTCTGTTGTCATACAACTGTTAAACCAGAATATTCTCACAAGACAATAATCCACCACCACCACTAAATCAGACCACACTCTATATTCATTCATACAAGTGTCCTTTACTCCCTGCCAACCACAGGCAGTATGACGCAGCAGCTGGGATGTAACATTTAAGGTTGCATTGAAACAAGAGTAAGGAATAAGTTACATTTTGGTGTTCTGGTGACATGTTCCTATTACCAAGACCTTTATCTCCCCCCCTACACCTCGGTTGCAGAGGAAGTGGCTTACTTCATGTAGAGGAAGAAGATTAATGTGTGTTGAAGAGCTTCAGTTGGAAATATAGCACTGATAAAGGCAGATCTTTTTTCAGACATTCCTCAGGCATTGTAAATCTTGAGGGTTGACTTCCTGGCATGAGACAAATGAATTGTAAGGCTGATCTTTCCTCTCTGTCTGTGTTCCTTAAGGCATGAATCGCAAGGGTGTGGCTTCTTATTAATATATCTTGTTTCTTTTTTCATTTTTTTTAATAAGAGATAGCCTTCATTACACAGGAAAACATATTTCAAGTTGGTCATAACAGGAAAAGATGAGACATTTACAATGCCCCAAAGTCAATATTTTTAATCAAAGAATTCCTAATATTGTATTCAGTTATGAAATGACGCATGACAAATCTGTGATGTTCAAAATGACCTGACTGCTGAGTGTTACAGGGTATTAATTCAGGTGCACAGAGGCAAAGCAGCAGGTCAGATCCCAATCCGCATACTTCAGTTTGCCCTCTATTCAGGTCATTACTGTAACATCGAGAGCCAGGAACATCTGCAGAAGACATTTGTCCAACTCAACCTGAAACTAAACATGGGTTTAAGTGCCAGAAGTCTTAGCCAGCTAATGAGTTTTTCAAAAAGCATGCTGTGCAAAAAAAGAAAGATAAAGTAGAATATAACAAGGTCATAAAAGACAAGAGATAAAAGAAAAGCTTATGTCAATATAACGCTAATCATTTTAACATAATCAAGCAACAGTGCTCTGAAGTTGTGGAAAATTAGAAAACCTCTTGTATATCTGTAAATCATCAGTCACTGTAATACATAGCTTCTAATATGTCATATAAAAACCCACATTTTGTTCTCATTTACACATTATTTCTGCAGTAAATTAAACATTTGGATTGTTAAACTTCAGCCATGAGTGTAGGAGGCAAATGAGGTCAAGCAAAACAGAAATGTGGTGGATTCCTGAGTGTAATGTGATGTGTCACAAGTGACACAAGTGACACAGACAGATGGAGAAGAGAATAGCTTCCATGGGAGTGATTTTTGCCGGACGAGTTCAGCCCTTCTGAGTTACTTTTGCCCTGCCTCAAAGATCTGGGTGTTACAGTAGAGTCCAGCTGTGGGCCCACTCCCAACTAACTGAGGATTCAGAATTTGTTCTTAGTGGTCTTTTGGGACCACTGAGAAATGTCTGGATCACATTACAGAAAATGAAGAGCATTCTCAAGTTGTGCAATGAAGTGATATCATAGTTCAGGGATAAGGTGGGAAAAAAAAGAGGTGTGGTCAGCAAGTTTTCCATCCAACTGCATTTTGTCTCCATTACGCACACAAAGACCTACGTACACTGATGGTCAACTGGGAAAAGTCAGGAACACACATTTGGTTACCGGCCCTAATGATTACTCCAAAAGAGATAAAATACCTCCACTCTCACTGAAAATGTGAAATTAGTTCAGTAGTTCATTAGATCAGTTCTATTTATTTTGATCTATTTAATGTTTTTAAATTTTAAATTTTGCAAAAACTGTTTAATTTTAAGTTGAGAGGCACAAATAATCAAATGTGCTGTGTATATAAGCTAATGTTTAGTTATTGTTCATTTATATACTGTAAACATGTACTCTACATTTAAATTTGACGTCAAATTCCTTTCTTATAGGCGGAAACTGAAAGTGTTATTAAAGCAAACCCTGCAGTCTGGTGCCAGACAGATGACTGTAATATAGAAATCTTCCAGGATGGCAACAATGCGCTAGTGGCCAGCAGTAATGGTGGGTATTTATGGCATACATCAGCCTCCTGTATAATAACTAGCACATGCACTGTTTCATTCATATGTGATACTTAAAATTATATTACATTCTTGTGGTATTGGGTACATCCAAGTCTCTTTAAATGCATCCAAGTTTCCTTCACTTAGATGCATGGAGGAGGAAACTATGCAAGGAGAAAGGAAATGAGGAAATATGTTTTTATAGAAATGGGACGTCCTTCCTCTGAAGCATCATGTTAAGCGATGTCCTTTTGACAGTTTGTGTCTGCACATATGTGGCTCACAG
>JANJYP010056053.1:0-17014 GCA_024605115.1 Rastrelliger brachysoma
GTTTCATTCAAAATGCCAAAGATCACAGAATGTGTCAGACATGAAATCATCATTTTTTCATCAGAAGGACACTGTCAAAGAGAAACCAGCTTCATTCTACTTCAGGACAGTCTCCCCAAAAAGAGTTCAACATGTGCTCATTTCCTGTAGTTTTTGTATTTTAATAAAGACTAAAAAATAAACATGGATGGTCATTAAAACTTTGAAGATTTTCGCACAAGTGGTATATTGTTGATGATTACTATTAACTGAAGGTGACCTAACAAGCTTGCAAAAGCACAATGGATACAAAGAATCAGACATAGCTCCCTGTGGGACAGTGCAGCTATAGCTAAATGTCCCTTTATTCATGATGAGATGGACACCTGTTGTTCTATACCATGGTTAAGATATTCACTCTCTATATATGAAATAACCACCTTCACATCAACCTTCGTATCATATCATATAGAGAGTGAATATCTTAACCAAGGTATAGAACAACAGGTGTGCATCTCATCATGAATAAAGGGACATTTAGCTGTAGCTGGGCACTCATACAGTATGTTCCAACAGGGAGATGTGTCTGATTTTTTGTATCCATTGTGCTTTTGCAAGGTTGTATGTTGACCTATGATGTCATTCTGACCCATATGCAGCATTATATTATTTGTATGTATTTTACACATGTGTAAAATAAAGCCTAATCTCAAGGTGATTTTGTTTTGTTCTGCATAGTTAATATTGCTATATATTCATAGACTGTAAAAAATATGGATGTACAGTAGCACCCGTGATGTCATTCATTGGTTTGGGGAGTCTCATTTGAAGATCATCTTATTGGCGAGCAGACAGCACCATCTTGGGTTTTTGCGGGTGTGTACCGGTGGGTACTTTCTGTATTTGGAGCAACAGGAGAGCCTAGCTTAGCCCAGTTGATGCTTAGCAAAGAGTTAACTGGTCTCTGACTCTCTTAGACCTGTCACTCAACGTAACAGCATCCCTGAATTTTGAGCCTTAATAACACTAAAACAGTTGTGGTAGAAAAAAACTCCTCCAGAGCGTTCACGGAGGAAGAAACTATCAGTAGAGACCAAAAGAAAAAAATATGCCAGGCTGCAAAGTCGGGCTTTTTAACATGAGGGTGAATGGAGAACTGCTCACTTCTGGTTCCAGACTCCAGCGGCAGCCGAGGAACAGCAGTTTCATGAACACGGAAATGAACTTCACTGCTATAACCCACAACTCCCTCCTTAGTTAACGTTTAAGATTGGCAATAAAGTTCCCCTCTTTCTCATTTAAACAGAAGGTGGTCCAGTCCCAGGTTGTCATTGTAAATGGGAAACTATTCTCAACTGGCATACCTGGTTAAATAAAGGTCAAAATAAAAATAAAATAGAAACATAAAAAAGAAATACAGTGATAAACTACGTGATTGTATTCTAGCTTCCAGCTGACACGCAGCTCTACAGCATTGTGTTGGCAGCTCCTGTCCTGGTAATTTCTGATAAGTAGTGTTGGGTAGCTGCCAATCAACATTCAGTCATCCACTTCCCAACACCAGTTCCTTAACTAATGTTTTAATTGTTCCTCAAATAAAGGGTATGGCTCACCTCCAACCCTCCACCAGGAGGGATCAGTGATCCCACTCAGCTGTAATTGTTTTCCATCAGTGCCAGAGGAGGTGAGAGCAAGCCGGGGGCCTACGCTGCTGCTTTTAATGATTAATCTGGCAGGTCGCGGCCTCTAACTTTAACTGTCATAGCCTCTGATAATACAGTGCAGTGTTTCTCCTCCTATGTAATTAAGCAGCTGAGTTATTCTTGTTTTGATACATATGAATGAGAGGCATTGCAAGTATGAGGCACGACTCAATCATTTAAATGTGTTTTTAATGAGGTGGTGTAAATGAATAAGTGTACAAATGATGTTGTTTAATTCAAGTGTCGGGTGTTGACAGGCAGGATCCTGTGTCTGCTCAGTCACAAATCTTTAAACACTTATGATATCAGTCTTACTTTATGAATTTTGGCTACTTTTGTTTTTGGTTTTATTTATTTTTTTGTAAATGTCTTATTTTTTCTGTCGTTTTCCTCATTATAGAGGAATGAAATGCATTATTTCAGAAACCCGGTGCTATTATTATTATTATTATTATTATTAACATTGTTATATGATTCTGAATGGAGTTTTTGGCATACTTGCTCATTTAACAGTACTGGAAACTAGTCTAAATAAGCAATTTGACAGATTTCTATTTATCCATTGAAAAAACATTTGGCTCCACCCACTGCTTCAAATTCTAGGTTTGGTTTATCTCTCAAGAGAACGGTGCAATCAGAATGTAATCCAAAGCAACAAGAAGAACTGTTGCTACGTTATGAGTTATAATGAGTTATGAAGCAAAATCAAAGATGTGAGCATTTTTCAATTATTTCTTTCATAATGTACTAATACTATGTGTTGTAATCGTATGTAAGATGGTTTCAATATTTTCTTTTCCTTTTTTATCATTATTGGTTTTGTATGTAATATTGAAATGTGTCTTTCTTTTAAAAGCCTAACTACAGACAGGAGATGGAAACTAGGAGTAGCTCTAATCTCTACATGCAGAACATCAGTTACTGCATGTTGTTCGTATTTGTATATGTTCATTTATATTGTCCCTAAATAATAAACTAAAAAATAAATTCATGAGGAGACAAATGGTGTGTCATACTGAGGGCTGACTTCCACAGTTTCCACTCTCTAAAAATACTGGTGCTCTTTCTTCTCTCTCTCGATTGTCCATGAGTGATGTGTGATGTCACGTTCGTGTCCAAACCTGGTCCTGGTGCTCCAGCTTCTGTGTCTCCAGGTCCTGGGTCAGTTTAGTGACCAGGCTGAGGGCTTCCTGTAGAGCTTGGTTAGGTGAAGAGTCCTGCATCAGGATCTGGTTCTGTGTCTCCAGCGTCTTCTTTTCCACCACCATCTGAAAAAAAAAAAAAAAAACAGAAGCAAAGAGTCAGGGAACGTCGGGCCGCATACTGTACAAGAAGAGGAAGTGTAAGAAACTCACAGCTCTGGCGAAATTCTCTGCCTCTGTCCTCAGGTTCTGCTCCAGGTTCAAGGTGTCCTGTAAGACTTCGTATTCCTCCACAGCAAACTGAGACACTGGACAAAACATCTCCTCATTAGGTCAGCTGTGTCCTTACAAGTCAGGCCCTAACATGCACTGAACACTATATCATATTTAATGTGAAGCAAATGAGACACATGAAGCATCTATACACCCCTCTGACCTCTGTGATATTTCTTCAGGAGCTTCTTATGCTGCAGCGCCTCAGCAATTAAAGTGGTGTTATCATGTTTCTCTTTCAGCAGCTGCAGACGTACAGTAAGACAGGACAGAGGTGGAGAAACAACACAGAGAGAGCAGGAGATCTATTTTACAAGAATTGCTGTACTGAAGCTCAGAAGTTTAGTACAATAATATTTACAGTCCACTCTTTTCAATGCAAGTCTGACTAATGAATGTGTCAAACAAACAACAGTGACTCTTTGTATGATGGTAAACAGGAATTACGTAGAACTCAATGCTTCAGAGCAGCTATTATGTTATTTAATTGAAATTAAAATATGAATTAACTTAAACTTTGATTGATTTGCTTTACTGCTCAAATGTAAATGTAATCATGTCAGTTCTAAGTTTCTACAGGCTCATTTACATAGCATAGCAAAATCAATGAGAACCAGTAGAAGCCTGGAAGTAATGTGAAAGATGAATAAGGAAGCACTAATGTAAAGTGTGCATGACTTACAGTAAATGGAATAATGGCATCGCCCTTTAAAGGGTTGGGTAAAAAATATTCAAATGTTAATGTAAGACTCTGTTTTTGTTAACCCTTACATACTGTTCAGGGTCGAATTTGACATTTCTTTTGTAAATGCATTTTTATTTAGCTTTTAAACACAGACATGAAGAAACCCTTAAGACAAGACATAATCAAACAATGTAGAGTTAACGCTCTGACAAAAGCAGATACAAAAACCAGAACAATAATCATGATAAAAACAATGAATTATGAAACAAAAACAAACAAAAGAAAAGACAAAATAAAAAACAGTGGCTACCTAACTAACATCTACACAGTAAAGAGACACTGTCAGCTGTTCCACACTGGAGACAAATGGACGCCATATCACCTCAAACCTCCCCTGTGATCCATTCAGTGTATATCTCAACTTTTCAGTATTTAAAAAAAACATGACATCACAGATCCATCGACCAAAGGAAGGGGCTTGATCACTCTTCCACTGTAAAACAATAAGTGCTAGTAGGGAGGAATGAGCTATACTACTTAGAGATTTGGTAAAACAAGTTACTCTGCAGGAACACCAAAGGTTCCAGTAAAAGGACAGGGACATATTGAGGACCAGAATGCTGACAATCTAGAGCAGGACCAGAAAGCATGGTACAGTGTAGCAGGCGCAGATATCACAGATAGGGCTTAATATTTTTGATATTTTAGCCTTGGACATATGAAGTCTATGTACAATTTTAAACTGAATTTTAAACTATGTCTCACACAAATGGAGGACGAACGAATCCTCTGTATTATGCTAGCACTCACAAATATAGTTGTATCTAATCTTGATATTGTCCCTTGTATCTCTGATGGGGTTTCAAGGAGTGAATCAAGGGGTGATTTATGTGGTGGTGAAGAGAACTGAGTAAGACGATCCTGTACAAAATATCTAACTGATAAGTATCTGAGAAAATGATGAGCTGGTAAGGAACGGTCCTGTCTAACCTGATCAAATGAAACCGATGAAGACACTGTCACTCCCTTTTTGAGACCACTGAGTAAATGTATTATCTGGGACAGAGGCTGGGAATAGGTGATTGGCTGTGATAGGGGCATAAACTGACATGGAGATGAGCCCGTACTGTTTTGGAAAGTGAGACCATATTTTTAAAGAATGACACACTACAGGACTCTGGCAGGCCTGTGGAGAATATAAGAGAACTGAAGAACACAGGAGAGCTGAGAGTGAGATGGGATGACAGGAATGAAATTCAATTTGCAACCAGCTTGGGAGATATTAGTGAGACATATCCCATCGCTCCTAATATCGGCAGCCTAGTAATAAATCTGAAAAGTAGGCAGAGCCACACCACCGTGTATTTTACAGTAGGTCTTTGTAAGAGCATCTTCCTGATCCTAGGTGTTTTATTACTCCAAATCAAAGATGAAATGAGACTGTCAAGGTGATGAATTTGGCCCATTTTTACATTTGAGAGCTATAAAAGCACCATATACACATTTATTTTACATGGACTTTTCCTAAAGTGTACAAAAATGAAAAATAAAATGCATTATTTGTTTTAGTTTTGTGCAACAACATTTTAGATAGTACACATTTGTACATATTTTAGCTGAAAAAAAAAATCATATTCTATAAAATGTTCTTCTGGAACATAAAATAGTGATTGTGAATGTCTTTTTTTTCTAAACGATCAAGAATTTGTGAATGTGAATTGATGTAAAGACTAATTATGAGTCAGATTATGAACAGTGTGTATGGGTTAATTGATGTGCACATTGATGTATATCATGCTGTGTGTGAAGGGGGCATGGTGGCACACTTTTTGTATGTGGTGAGTTGTTTACTTCAGTTGTAGTGACACATTGTAACATCTACCATCCTACATCACTGATGACAGACTGGTTAGTAATGGAGGCAGATTCTTATGAGACCAAACCATCCTAGGTAGATAGAATCAAACTCTGCTACAAAGTTACTTAAGATCTATTAAAATGATTGCTGACTAGCTCTAAGCAGGTGTGATGGCAGTTAACACCAACATAACCACATTACCAGTGACACTGCCCCTCATGTGTCTCACTGCTGCAACATAAAGCAAGGCTAGCAAAACAAACAAAAAGCATAATAACATCACTTTACAGGAAAAACAATCTATTTACCAGAGCCTTTCTCTTAACAGGTGTTCAGTGGTGAATATGAAACTTTGTTAATTTAGTTTCATTTATTAATCATGACAAAAATGAATATGCATGGAATACTCACTTCTTCCCTGGTTTCCTTCAGTTGTTCTTTCACTACCTCAAGATCAGCGACGACTTGATCCTTCTCTTTTACTGTCAGCTCCAACTTATCTTGGAGCTCTGCAACAAAGAAACACAAGTCTATTAAACAGTGTTCTTATGTACTACAGGACACTGGTGCTCTCAATGTGAAGTTGTAAGAGGTCATCAATAGTTGTTTTTCCATGCTCCTATTTTAAGTATTCACGTTATATTTCATTACAGTTCATCTAGCGACCGCATCAACCAAACTAAAGGGTAAAACTGTCCATTATATGAATGTGCTGCTGCAAACAGTGTTAGTGTGATTGGCCTTAATGTCATGTAGCGGAAATGATAATATCACAGTAGCTGAAAATCAGGCACCAAAATACACATCACATAATCAAATACAAGATTTGAGCTGCTATTTCACTGTCAGTGTAATGTAAAAAAGTGAGGACCTTGAAGAATCTAATACACTAGCCACTCTTATTTCTTTGTGATATGTTTTTTCATAACTAAATGTAATGGGTATGAAAAAAGAAGCAGCATCAACAGAGTGTACTGCTATTGTTAAAAGAATTAATGTCAGTGGTAAGCCTAGGAAACATCATAAACTGTAGAGAGAGTAGATGTGTTCATACAAAGCAGCTCACAGTAGGACCAGACTGAGACATTTAACAGGGTACTTAAGCAGAAAAAGGTTGTCGACACCTAAAATTGTTTTTGGGGAGTGTTGGAATGCCCTTTAATAAGTAAGACAAATATTCTGTGAAAATGCTAAAGGATGAACATATGACCATCTCTGGACCTCACCTGTGATGTACTCTGCTGAGAATCTACACTAGATGCTCTTTGATCAGTGTAAAACCTGTACATATTAAAAGTAAAAACATGTAGAAAGTATCCTTTATGTGCCCCCCACGCCCTGACAAGGACTGCTTTTACTAGCTGCCCATTAACATGCAATTATGAATTTTCAACATAATAAGCCCACAATCTTTGCGAGAGTCAACTTATTTCTGTATGCAGTCGTCTTCTACATCAGAGTATATCATTTGCAAATGACATGATTATCTCTCCCTTTTAATGCCAACAGCCTTCAACAGCATGATGGGAAAAGCATCATGGAGTATGAATCCATTATCACCCGAGGTATAATTACTGCTTGACTAAAGGAACTGACCGTGACATTTTCCCAGAGACAGACGAATAAGAAGAAAGGTAGTTGACTAGTAGACTGTGCTTTATACAGTTTAACACTCATTTAACACATTTAGTTACTAGTTACTTACTTCATGCACAAGTAATGCACAGCTTAGCAGTTTACATGAGTAGTTGTTGCTTGGTCCACTAGATTAAAGATGCAGTATTTGAATGTTTGAATTCTTTACTTTGGTAGTAAATATGTTTTACTGGAATGATTAGCAGTTGAAGGTCGTTACAAAGAGAGAGGAGCAGGTGAAGTCAAATGTAGGAGATGACAGGCACTGGGCAGACAGGATCAGGTGCATGGTTTAGTGGCTGGATGGATATATGTGGTTGCTCTAGATGGCGACCAGAAAGCAGGACAGATGTTTGTAGACAATCTAGAGAGGACAGGCAAGAGAAAGACCACACAACTGGAACTGCCCCAGAGGTAGAAGTGGGTTCTGGGGGCTGTCCATGACGGATGGGCCACTCTGGAGGTCTGGTACAAAGCTGTACTCTAGGCCAGGAAGGGCAGCCAGCACCAGAAGATTAAGCTAGGTCAAGCAGACTGCTGGAGTTGTAGATGACAGGTTGATGACTACTCTGACTACCTGTAGTGGTACTGGGGACTGTGAACAAGTCGACTAGGGATGAGCAGGTAGCAGATAAGTCATATCAGAACTGAGTATTAATGTATCAAACTAAGGACATGAAGATAGTGGTCTAGCAGGTCCAGGACAGGAAAGTAGTGCTATAGCAGACTTAGGACATGAAGGTCTTGGTCTAACATGGACAGGACAGGAAGATCTTTTGTCTATCAGGCTCTGAACAAGAAGGCGGTGGTCCATCAAGCTCAGGACAGGAAGGTAGTGGTCTATGAAGCTCGCGACACTGAGGTCTTGGTGTAGCTGGCTCAGGACAATAAAGTATTGTTCTAGTAGGCTCAGGACAGGAAGATCTTGGACCATTAGACAGGACAAGTAGGTAGTGGTCAGGTAGATATTAGTGTAGCAGGCTGTAGTCAGGTAAAGGTAGTCGTAGTGAGCTCAGGCTGTATCACTAATGCATCAGAATAAGGTCTTTAGAGCAGTGAATACAGTTGATGGTACAGATGATCTTTACTTTACAGTCAGAGGAGCTGGAGACATGTTGTACCTGACATGGTGGTCTGGCAGGCTTCATGTAGCACTTCGCCCTCTTCCTCCTCTTCATCCTCGAGGTTGATCTCAGTGATGATCTCTGGGCTGATGTGGGACAGCAACATCATGCTCTTCCTCTTCAGAGAGCGGTTCTGGCGGTTCAGCTGCAGAGACACACAGAAGAAGAAATACTAATGTGAGTGTCAAGAATATCATCAGAAGAGATCAATAGCAATGTAAAAATGTTCAAAAGTAAATGTGGAATCATATTTATCAAAGTCAACCTTTTCAAGGAATACTAGAGTAGGTTTCACTTACTCTAAGTACTTAAAATTGTAAGCTCCTATTAACTATTAACTATTTTCTATTAGCTGCTCATTGGTATCATGATCAACAAACATCATGATATATCAGTTATAATCGGGCATCATTTGAAATTGCATGTGATAGGGATAGAAACTAACATTACACAGTGCTACAGTCACTACTTAATAAATAGGAATATACAGTATGTTGGTTTACAAAATGTACTTCCACGCTCAAAAAAGTCATGATAGGAGGCAAAATTGTGCTGATGAAATTTAAGATTTCAACTCCTCTGTCTTCCTGACCAACACATCTGGAACCACTGGCTATGAGTATGGGCATTTTTGAAATTCCGATTACCAAACCAATTAAATTTTATAAGTAAGTTCAGAAACCTAAACCCATCATTTTCACACGAGAATTTCTTACATTACACTTCATCTGCTCTTCTACCCTTTCGACCCTCATCCCTTCATCCCTTCATCCCTCCACCACTAAACCCTTCTAACTTTGTTGTGATAAATCTGTAAACTCATATCCAAGTTGGCGTGGCCTTTGTTAGTGAGAGAAGCCTCTCGTTCAAATATAGAAAGTGACATACAGTATTTCAAGTTTTAGGGAAAATGAACATTAAAGTCTTTTGGAGCATGTATCACTTTGTTAGTAATCGGGCCATAACATATGTATAGTTTTACTTTAGAGAATGAAAACACTCACCGAACCTCAATATAAGATTATACGCTGCATCCATACAAACAACCTCTGAATGCACATTTTATGACGTATTAAACATGTATTGGCACGAATCCAACAAAAACTGACAGGCTCACATTTTTTACAGCGCCCCCCGCATTTTTTCAAAATCTGTGTGGCATGCGTGCATTTTGTATTAAGATGGTGAAAAATGGGCAAAGAAATAAGGTAGTGGAGCGACAGACAAGACGGGGCAAGATGAGATGTTGTTCTGATTTCCTTTTTTCTTTGGCCCTGCAATCAGTCATAATGGCAGGACGCATGCAAAAGCAATGATAAGGTGTGAAAAAAACAGATGTCATTAGAGGAGAACAAGCAGACGAAGAAAGAGGCAGTGAATATCTCTCCTTTTAGATGTAATCACAGTTTTTTTTTGTTTTTTTTTTATGTGACATGTATTTGCATTTGGCATTTCTGTGCATCATGTATTTTTTTTCTGTGATTATCACTTCTTGGATGTATTCTTATGTGTCATTTTGCTTTGAAATCCTTAGCAAATTGATCTATTGATGAAGCATACATACATACTAAAACCGCCACAATGGCTGTTCCATTTCTGAAAGCTCAATCATCGCGACGGCCATATGTATCAATTAAGTAATAAAACATGAATGAAGCCTATGGGAAGGAGATGGATGCCAATTATGCGTGGTTTTTCTTGATGTCATCTGAAGGAAGAAAAGTGCCTGCGGAAGAGAGAGGGAGAAAAAAAAAGAAGGGAGAGAAATAGAAAGAGCGAGCCATAAAAGAAACATTTATTAATGGCACCCTGGTGGGAGCAGATTGCAGCAATTCCATCTTTTGATGATGCCCTTCAGACTGCATCTTTTTTTTCTGAAATGCAATCAACAATACATAACATGGACTCACATTCTTTTGATAATAATCTACAATTGGCGAGAGATGTACGTATAAAATTACATACTCAGATAAATCAAGGCTGGCATAGCATCGGGCTAGCGCTTGGCGGAGGTCACTATTACAAAGTCACAGCCCCCTTCATCTTACCTTTTGATCGCACGTCAACACAAAAACATTAAGCGTCGTAAAAAAACGCATTCTGATTTGACTGGTTGCAAATTACTAACAACCTACGGTCTCTCTTTTTATTTTTATAATTCAAAATGTTGAAGAGTTAAGGAATTGCTCTGAACTTTAACTTCTGTTCAAACCTGGTCTTGGGAAATATTTGCTATGCACGAATTATAATCAATGAGTACAAAGAAAATTTAATATGCAGTTTGATTTTGTGTGTCCTCCTCTGGGAACACCTCCTCTTGTATGTGTGTGTGTGTGTGTGTGTGTGTGTGTGTGTGTGTGTGTGTGTGTGTGTGGTGAACTGATGTCAACACCTGCACAGTGTAGGAATAGTGACTTTAGTGTTGGGGGGTCAGCACTGTTAGAAAAGGTCATTTCACCTATTCCAACCTAAATATTCACGCTGCTTATGTTAATGTGTTGCTTTTAAATTGAGTAATTAAACAGCTGATGTATGGACATTTTATTGTGATGCCTAATCAAAGCCTGTCTGCGCCCCCACAGAGAGTGCTCATACTGTACAGGCTGCTTGACTCTATGTTATGTTCAGGGTAAACATGGGGGGAAGAAAAGCCCACAGATGTCAAATAAAGAAAGACAGAAAGAGTAATAAAGAAGCAAGCTTTCTAAATCCTAAAGAACAATAGATGAATGCATAGTTTACTGCAGCCTCTTAGTGGAACCGTTCAGTGAACACGGCCTGATACCTGACATCTTTGTGAAGTCACTTCTTACAGTGGGTTAGTAGAAAAGAAAACCTCTCTCCTATATTTCAAGGCAATTGCTTTGGTGTGTTCTGCTGCTGCATATTCACTTTGTGTGCCAACCCTGTAATCTTCCATCCTGCATCCATAGAGTACAGTAACAAATTGGAACAATGGACACTGCAGTGTAAAAAAACAAAATACAAATGTGCTATTTTTACAGCAGCAGCTGTTGCCAGGATGATTCTGTAAAAAATACAGTAAAAGTGTAATCATCTTTATAGAACAACCTGCACATTTAAGCTCTAATTGAATCCACTAAATACATTAGATTATTGTTGATTTAAGATGAGCACTATGTTATTAAACCAATTCTTTCAGTAAGACTTACATCCACTTCTCACTTATTATACATACAATCTCATTCAATTTCACTGAAATTACCAAATATTATTGTGTAATTGCAACTATCATGTACTGTATTTTCTGGATTATAAATCATATCAGAGTATTAGTCGCATCTGTCAAAAAATGCATCATGATGAGGAGAAAAACATATATAAGTCACATCGCTCAATAAGTTGCATTTGTTTTTGAAACAATTGTTTAATAAGAATATAAGAATGAACTTTTAGTCTGGAAAGACTGAATAGCATTGTAACAGCACAGTAACCTCGAGAACATACAGTAGATTAAATATATTAATGTAACAAGCCAACAAGTGTCCAATCTAGTACCATATATATATATTCTTTGTTTACAATTAATTAGTTTAGTTTTTTTTTTTTTTTTTTTTTACAAAATATCACTGTAAAGTAATGTTCCATTGTATTTACATTTACATTTTTGACGTTACAATTTTTCAGCATTCCAATGTTAATTCTGCAGACATTTTTTACAGTGTGCTTATGGATTATTAGTTTCTTTGGAAGTTTGAAGGATTGTCTTAACTGGAAACAGTTAGTGAAGGTTGTTCAGATACAGCAGATATATATGTTATATGTGTTTACTATTAATGTGAATCTTTAAGCTATTTTATATTCCCACATCTGTGAAGGAGGTGATTATGGACTTGTGCTCACTGAATGCAATGCATGTGTTTATGATTTATGGGTTTACCTTTATGTGCCTATACATGTAATCATACATGTATGCATTGTTATTGAAATCAGGTTTCCAGTTGCATATAACTGAGCGACGTGACAGCTACTCAGAAAATCAAACAATATATGTATGTATTTGTCATTTGTATCACGGTAATTGACGGTAAGATGGAAGCGATGGAAGAGTTCATCCTGAACAGTTCAGCTGCTACAGAAATAACAGACACTGATGGAGTTGACAAATCAGATGTGATGGCAGCACAAATGAGCACAAACCTGAATAACATTATAATAAACATTATGATGATGTAGACTGAGATATCACTCTGTTCCCTGTTCCTGAACAGATGATGCATATCTGGGATATTTGGAAGCAGGTGTGCATACTTATCCTGTGACAAAGTGTCTTCCTTTATGAGTGGATCAAGTGGGAAAAGCACCTCAAAATCCCCTAAAGGCAACAGTTTTCTATACGGTGTTGAGTAAATATCAACTACTGTATCTCTGACTCCAGCTGAGTATGGCTGTAGGTTCACGAGTAATTAACAGCCTGTTCATTTTTTTAATATTCAAGGCTATAGCCCCCAAAGCCATCCCCTAATTCCACCCTTGCTTATTCTAAAGTAGCCTGGTTGACCATCTGCTTCCATACTTTATGGAAGACGGTGGTTAAACTACCAAATTATTGTCTGTCTTGATCCATACTGACACTTCCATGAAACTCTTATGAATATTTTTGAAGCGTATAAACTTTTCTTATATACGCTCAATGACGTTGCTGCTGTTATGACTACTGTCATTTACACTGAATTTTCACCTTTGGCCTAAACTGGCTTTGAGAAGCTGATGAAGAGTAAATAGAAGACAGGAAGAAGGTGTACAACTATAACTATAAATCAGTCAGCTCTTTTTCATCTTACATTATGAATAAGTAGACGGCACTGGAGTTAAAAGTCATCCTTCTCGAAATTATGTGCACAGTAAAAAGTGTGGACAGAGGCGTCTGTATACAGACACATATAAATGGACCAAATAATGTATCTTCATATAATCCAACTTCTCTCTATCATTTTAACTACATTTCCAATTATATGCCATTAGCTAACATTTATTTATTTTTGAAGGGGAATTCATTTCAGATTGTTCAGAGTGTCTGTTATTTGTTATAATTTGTTGCTTGATTCAAGTCACTACTTGAGTAACATGTAATTATGATTGTAAAATATGATAGATGTTCAGCAATACATCTGGTTCTCTGGCTCATATTCTTACATTGTAATCATTTTAATGTTGTCTGTGGTCGCCACTTATCCTCACAATCTTTATGGACCAATAAGTGATGTTAAAACACTAAATTTAAGGTTACACACACACACACACACACACACACACACACACACACACACACACACACACACACACACACACACACACACACACACACACACACACACACACTCTAGCTTGGAAGTGTCGGTCAAAAGAGAGTTTTGTGATTGTTGAAGGAGTTGTATTGATCAACAGCCAAGTCAACCTATGCACCTTTCTATCTTATGGTCTTTCGCGGCACTAAAAATTCTTACTTGTCACATTTTTAAGACGGGGATTAAAAACAAGCTGGTGGGGAAAAGAAAAAAAAAGAGGACAGGAGTGTATAGAAGGGTACGGATAAAAGGCCTAAAAGTCGACCTTCAGAGTAATTCTCCTTCAGCCTCCCACTGCCCGAAAATCTGGTCCGACCAGGTGGACGGTTGAGGGCTTTTGTCCAGAAATTGAATGAGAAATGATTACAGTGATAAGCTCAGCACCAATGGGCTGTGAAATCACTATGTGGCAGGCTCCCCCACTCTCAATCACAACTTACATTTTAGCAAGGACTCCCAAAAAAAAAAAAAAAAAAAAAAAGTGCGAATCAAAAGAGTCCAATGCAATTTAGACACTAAGATATGGCGGGGTGGGGTGGTGGGGTGGGGGGATGGGGGGGCAATGGCACAACTGGAGGACTGCGGAGTGCTTTTGATTGCGACATACAAATTGAATGTGTTGAAGTGACAGTCGCCGTAATACACTGACCGGGATGTCATCTTTAATGGCTGATTTGACGCTGTAATAATTATTTTACAAATGTTATTCTTGAAATCAACAGATGTTCAAATTGTGATTACATTTATTCCTCTCGTATTTTTTTATTTGTGAGAATGATTTGTCGGACTATTAAATGTCAGAAACATTGAAATAACACGGATGGTTTGACAGGATGCTAGTTCATTGTCTTGGAGAGGTAGACGTACTAAAGGCGGTGTGTTTTTTCTATAACTATGAATGAAGTGTACCTTGGAGGCCAGGGCTTCAGCATTTTCTCTACACGACCTCTCAATCTCCAGGTCCTCCTGAATGGCGTTGACCTCCTCGATGACCATCTGAGAAACTATAGCCAAAGAGAGAAGACGGGAGACATTAGCGGACTATCCTGTCAAAATGTGATATCTTGGTGTGCAGTGTGTCCTGCCAGAAGGTTGACGATGTGGCCTCATTAAATGAAAATGGTGATTCTAGTTCTCACAAAACATCTCCATCCATGCCTGATTTAGAAATATATGACCACAATGCATTGCTTGCTGTTATGTGTACAAACTAACATGAATAGCATAAGCACCCCTGCATGAAAACAAAATCCTACCTTCATGACCTCACTGTTCACTGTGACCCTGCGTCCTCATATGGGGACATTACAGTACATGTTAAGATTACACTTTATTCTGCTTAATTTTGATGTGTTGACCTCGTTCATTCTCGTTTTTTTTTGTGCCACCTAGTGGTAGCAAAATCACAATCAGTGTAAAATTGAGAAGACAGGCATCTTGGTGAAGCTTACAAAAGTGGGCCTGTTATAAACCTGATCAAATTTTATGGCTGAAACTTGTAGTTTGGAATGCTATATGAATTTGGTAAATTTTAGCAATATAGCAACAATCTACGACACTGCTAATCAGGAAGTGCTCGTTTGATGAAATTCGGACTTTATCGTTCATGTACAGGTAAGGAAATACATTCAAAAAGTCAGCCCCCAGATAAAAGTGTACCAGGCGCAAAACCTTATCAAATGTTATGGTTGAAATGTATTTATTGATCCTACTCATTTGAGGATGTTGGGACTTTACTGTTTGTGTAAATGTAAGTAAATAAACACTTTTATACACTGGTGAATTAATTGTGTTACACAGTAAAATAAACCCATTGCCTCCCATACAAGGACATCTTTTTTTCATAAATATACATTGGCCCTGACTGATGGAAAGATTGAGAATACATACCAAACAAAAGCTCAAGTCTGTCAGGGGGCTGAAGCAGTGTTGATTTGTTTTATAGTCATTTTACGGTATAATGAGAGGTGTTTCTAATATTTTGTCAATTAGGATAGACTCATTTGGAAACATCAAATTTGACCCATCTAAACATCATTACCCAGTGGCAAATGAACCTCTACTGAAACATGTGTGTCTATAATAACTGAAAACATCAGCTCATGGCTGCTCAAGCTGAAACGCATCAAAGAAACATAGAACGCAGTTAAGATTCTCTCAACAAGTGAGTGAATACCTANGCAGTGGCAAATGAACCTCTACTGAAACATGTGTGTCTATAATAACTGAAAACATCAGCTCATGGCTGCTCAAGCTGAAACGCATCAAAGAAACAAAGAACGCAGTTAAGATTCTCTCAACAAGTGAGTGAATACCTATAACGTCTCTATTCATTGTTAACCAAGGTGAGATTGTCATAACACTTGACACAGTGGTATATTGCTGCTTTCTGTTCTGTGGCCTCAATGATTAGTGACCAATGTGCGTTATTATCATCAGAATTCAAAAGGAAGTGAACTAACCGCTGGATCTTTTATTCACATAGGTTTCTCTACCTTTTATTTCCATCAGTCAGGGCTGATGAACATTAAGTCTATACTGAATACATGCAATGGACAAATTTAGAGCATCAGACTATGAATAATTATAATATGGAGAGTATGTGGGCTGTAAAGAATGATACGTGTAATGCTGCACTTAACCCAGGGTGAAAAGAAACATTAAGCCTTGGTTCCTTTAAACCAGCAGTTACAATGACAGAGCTGCGTTAATAAGGACGGTATATACAACCACACAGAAGGCTGTTCTGTGAAGCAAATATATATCAATTGAATTATATATATTACAGTACATTTATAAAGGCCATGTGATGAAGGTGAAGCACCAGAACAAGAAGCAATTATTTGCCCACTGCTTTTTTCAAGGTGATGAACAAACTGTCAGGATTGAATCTTTCATACTGTACTACACGGCTGACACTGTATTTTAAAGAGCAGCCAAACTTTATGAGTGTGTTAACTGACAGTCACNAAGGTGATGAACAAACTGTCAGGATTGAATCTTTCATACTGTACTACACGGCTGACACTGTATTTGAAAGAGCAGCCAAACTTTATGAGTGTGTTAACTGACAGTCACGATGGACATGCACACCAATTTTGTGTACATGGCCACTTTGGCAGGGGCTCTCAGACAAAATGGGATGGGTAAAAAATTGTAAATAAAGAAATCTGGCTAAAACAACAGTTATTACTACTTATATTAAATTTGCAAGGCTTAGTGACAAATGCCTATGATTTAATTTCACTTTCCCCCTCATTTGACTATGTAACCCTGCAGAGCCTGCTTGTTGCCATGACAACATCA